>JAADYC010000413.1:0-21429 GCA_023338135.1 Phytopythium kandeliae | reverse complement strand
TCCGCCTCTCGTGGAACGGCTCGTCCGTCGTCAATCCGGATGCGCTCCGTGAGTTCCTGCGCGTCGTGGCGGCCTTCGCGAGCCGCGTCGCTGGCGACGGCGCCTGTGAGAACGACGCGCACCAGCGCCTTGTGTCCGCAGCGCCGCAGCTCTGGGCAACTCACTCCATCATTCACAAGCACACCGCCGCGATGGCTTCCCTTCAGGTCTGCCAGCGATACTCCATCCGCTAGGACAGTCTGCCTCACGACGCCGCTTGCCGTGGATTGAGAGAGCAAACTGTACCCGCTTCGTGCTTGCAACGGCGTACCGTGTTGACTTGCTATTTTGATAGTTCTGAGCGATGGCGGCGCATTGGCGGCATTCGCATCAAAGCCCATGGCGCTGCCCTTGCCGACGGACGACGCGGAGCTGCTCGCCTCGCTGCTCGCCTCTCTGCCGGCGGACGGCGCGCCCGGCAGCTCCGAGGCGCCAACGACCGCGCCGGCACCTTCTCCTTCCTCTTCTGCGTCTCCTCCTCCCGCTCCGCCTTCGAGCGGCGCGGCGCCGACCGAGATCGACGGCGACGCCGCGCAGCTGCTCGATGCGCTGTACGCGCCGGTGCTGGCGCTCGACGACGACCTGACGCTCGGCTTCGCGGCGCTAGCAGATGTGACCGGCGCTGGAGAGCAGGCTCGCGGCGACGGTCAGCTCTCGACCGCGCAGCCAGCGTCCGCGAGCGAGCCACGGCCGAGGGCGAAGCGCCGCGTGCGCCGCACGGACCCGAACAAGGCGCGCGCCGAGCAGCGGCGCGAGCTGCTGTCTCTGCGCGCGCAGGTCCAGGAGATGGAGCGCGAGCTGCGCGCGCTGCAGGCGGCGCGGAGCTTGGCGCCGCTGCCGGACGCCGTGGCGGCGCGCGGCTGGCCTGAGAGCGTCGAGCGCGCCTGGGCGAGCGTCGGCGTCGCGCGCGTGTGGCGCCAGACGTGTCTGCAGCAGTTCGAGCGGCGCGCGCGCGCCGAGCGAGAGAACGCCCGCCTCAAGCGCGCGCTCGCGAGGCAGCTGGAGACGTCGAGCGCCATCCAGACACTGCTGGCCGAGCCGCCGCCGCTCGGTCTGGAGGCAAGTCGAGCTGCTCGCGCGCGCTCGTCGACGCGCAGACTGCTGACGCTCTCGTGGCTATGGATGCGCCGCTGTCGGCCTTAGGACGCGGCGGACGCGCTCCAGCGGCGACGCGCGGCGGCCATGGCGCGGTACCCGTCAGCGATGGCGAGCGACGCGGCGGCCGACCGCGAGGTGTTCGCGCGGCTGCTGGCCGAGACGGACGCGTCGATCGCGCGCGTCGACGCCTTCCTGGCCGACAACGGACTGCTGGGCGTCGACGCGCCGTGCCGAGGCACGAGCGAGCGAGAGGTGGACGGCCGCGTGGCGCTCGACGTGTTCGCGACGAGCGTGTTGCCGCACGACTGGGAGTTCGCCGGCCGCGGCGTCTGGGAGTTCTACAAGAGCGCGCAGAAGCACTCGGGCCCGGTCTTCGGCAAGACGGCACAGCGCGTCGGTCCGCGCGAGGACGCCGTGCTCGAGAGCTTCGTCATGGAGATCTCGGCCGCCGACGCGCGCGCTGACTTCCACATCCGCCAGTGCGTCAAGCGGTTCGATCAGCGCCGGCGGCAGGTCATCGCCTGGACGATCGACAGCCGCCCGGCCGAGCGCTCGGGCGCCGCCGCGAACTTCGGCTTCCACGAGAGCGGCTTCGTCGTCTGTCGGCCGCCACACTCGGCGGATCCAGGCGGAGAAGGCGGCGGCCAAGGCGAGACAGACACGTCGCCGTTGGCGCTACCGTCGCCGCCACCGCCTCCCGTAACCATCATGCAGCTCGTCTACCGCATCTCGCCGTACATCACCACGGGTTCTCGCGGTCAGCGCCGGAGCCTCCGCGCCGACATGGACAGCATCGCGCAGTTCATGTTCGCATCGCTCAACGCCGAGGTCCGCGCGCGGCTCGAGCGCATTGAGAACCTGTTGCTCGACGAGCGGCGCGCGCACTAGAAGGAGTCGTCGACAAGGGTATCAAGCCAAGGTTATCAAGAGGAGGGGGTTAAGAGAAGAGATCGAGACGGACGCTGCCGAGCGCCGAGCGTCGAGTGCCTAGTTGTCCTCGCGGTGCACCGACACGGCGAGCGCGAGCAGTCCGAGGAGCCGGAAGGCGACGTTGAGCACGAAGAGCATGGCGGCGCTGGTCCATGGCGACTGGCCGTCCATGCTGTAGTTGCGCAGCACCTGCTCGCCCGAGCGAACCGAGCACGCGAGCGCCTCGGCGGTGGTGCACGGGATGGCGTCGACGCGCGACCAGAAGACGGTCATGAGCGCCTCGTAGCCGTACTTGAAGGGCGATGCGTACTCGATCCAGACGAGGTACACGGGGATGTCGTCGGTGTTGACGAGCAGCCCGCCGAGCAGCAGCATGGGCATGAGGATGGCGATGCCGAGCACGACCGTGATGTCCGGGCGGCCCGAGAGGCAGGAGACCATGTAGCCGAAGCCAACGGCGGCCGAGTTGAGCAGCACGAGCAGCGCGAGGTGGCCGAAGAAGACTTCGGCGCCGTGTCCGATGCCGACGAGGAAGTAGACGGGCAGGTAGAAGACGGTGGGCAGCGCGAGCTGCAGCGGCAGCTCACTCGCGTTCTTGGCGGCGTACCAGGCTGCCAGGTGGTACAGTCCGGCGCGGAACTCGCGCTTGATGAGCGCGAGCTCGGCCGGCACGGTCATGAACTGCGCATTGGCCGTGAGCATGACCTGCGTCACGGTGAAGAAGAAGAAGGCACCGACGAAGCTCTGCACGCCGCGCTGGCTCATGTCCAGCTGCAGGTACACGAGCCCCGCGAGCACGGCGGTCAGCAGCGACTGCATGACAGCTACGCGCAGTCCGAGCCGGTCGCGCGCGAGCCGCACGACGTTGCGTCGCGCGAGCGCCGCGACCTGGCGCGCCACGGCACCCGCGGTCGGTCTGCGCGCGCTCGCGAGCGCCTCGAGCGCAGCCGAGCCGTCGGCGCCGCTGTGGCTCGGAGCGAGCAGCTTGGACGCGTACGGCTCGGTTTGGCGGTAGGCCTCCCAGGCCTGCGTCAGCTGCGCGAGCCGCGCGCTCGCGTCGTCGTCGACTCGGTCGCCATCGCCATCGCCATCGCCACCGCTCTCTCCCTCGTGGTCATCATCGTTGTCTGTCGAAGGCGGGGACGTCGCGGCGAGCTGCGTCATGAAGTAGTCGCACGGGTTGAGGAAGGCGGGGCAGGGGAAGCCTTGGTGAGCGAAGTAGCGCACGGCGTCGGCAGCCGGGCCGTGGTAGACGACGCGACCGGCCGCGAGCAAATAGAGCGCGTCGAACTGCGCCACGAGCTCGGACGACGGCTGGTGGATCGTGGCGATCACGGTCTTGCGGCCGCGGCGTGCGACGCGCTTGAGCTGCGCGACCACCGCGGCTGCCGTGAAGCTGTCGAGCCCGGAGGTCGGCTCGTCCAGGAAGAAGACGGCGGCGCGGCCGAGCGCCTCGGACGCGATCGACAGCCGCTTGCGCTCGCCGCCAGAGATGCCGCGCACGCGCGCACCGCCGATGAGCGAGTCGCGCACGCGGTAGAGTCCGTAGTCGCGCAGCACGCAGTCGACGCGGTCGGCGCGGCTGTGGTCGATGCGGTCGCGACTCGAGCGCGGCGACTGCGCCTGGAGGTCTCGCAGCCGCGCCTGGAAGAGCAGGTGCTCGCGCACCGTGAGCGTCTCGTAGAAGAGGTCCTCTTGCACCACGTAGGCGGCGAGCTGGCGCGCGGCGGCCGCGGTCCACGGGCGGCCGTTGGCCTCGACGCGCGCCTCAGCGCTCAGCCCCACGGTTGCGCGGCCAGAGATGACGTTGAGGAGCGACGTCTTGCCGGCGCCGGACGGCCCCATGACCACGAGCAGCTCTCCGGGCACGGCGAAGCCGCTCACGCCGCTCAGGATGCGGACATGCCCAGCGTCCGCGCCGGCGCCGGTGCCAGCGCTAGCGGCGGAGCGCGGGACGTCCGGCGTGACGACGCGCTCGAGTGTGACGTCGCGCCATCGCAGCGTGAGCGGAGGCGTCGCGCCTGCAGCCTGAGCGTCCTCGTCGGCGCGCATGGCGACGCGCACGGCGACGGCCTTGGGCGAGTCGGCGCGCTCGAACGCGCACTCGGCGGCGGCGGCCGAGGGCATGGCGTGCGGACTGGGACGCGGAGCGGGAAGCGAGGAGAGGCGGGAGGAGAGGCGCAAATTGGGGAATGCGGCCATTGCGGCGCGGGCAGTGCGGGCATTGACGCGCGCGGCTTGGAGCTGCTCGCGGCGGCGAGAGATGCGGCGCATTGACGTGGTGCCGAGTGGGACGGCTTCAAAAATGTCATGTGGGTGAGGGTGTGTTTTTGGCGAATCATGTAGCAGGAAGAGAGTATTTTGGCGAATCGGACGCGTTCCAGCGTCGGCGTAAACGTGCGACGAGCGCCGGGGTTGACGCGCACAAGGACCAAGTGTGGACCACACCATGCGCGTATGAGCAACAGCCGCGGACGTGAGTCGACAGCTATTGGCTCACCAAACAGGAAAAGCAAGCTGCCGCTCCTTCCTTTGCAGCATTGGCGCCGCGAACGCGCCGCCATCACGGAGAACTCCAAGAAGAACAAGGGGCTGCGTCAACGCCTCTGTCTGCTTTGACGCATTCATTCACACGCACACTTGGGCCGGCTCACGCAGCAACACATGCACTACTTCATACAATGGCGAGCCAGCCAACAGTCGATCGGTCCATCGAGCGAGCTACGACGACGAGAGCGGCCCGCTCTCCGTCAACAGCAGCTTCTCCAGCACGTGGTGCGTCATGATGACCGTGCGGTGGTAGCAACCCATGAGCAGGAGACCCAGCGAGTCCGGAGCGACCTCCTCCGGCGCGAACGTCTCCGTCAGCTCGGGCGTCACGCGCATCAGCGTCTGCAGCACGCACATGGACGGATTCCGCGACTCGTTCGTTGGCAGCAGCGGCCGCAGGACGTTCCACCCGCGCTCGTACAGCTTCATATAGACCGGGCCCTCGAGCTCCACGAATGCGTTCCACACCGTCACGACGCGCTCGTCCTCGCGGTAGCGGCGCGCGTTGAGCCACACCGTCACCAGTGTCTCCGAGCCAGGGAAGCGCACATAGTCCACGATCTTGACAGTCACCATGTCGTCCGTCGCTTCGACGATCTGCTCGATCGGGGAGAGACGCACAACGCCCGAAACGTTAGCATCTCAGCGGTGGATCAACAACCTCCATGGTGCCCGGCAAGCTCGGTCTCACCTTGTAGAATCCGGGGTGAATGGCTGGGTCGCTGCTGGTCAGGCTGCGCCACGACGCCTGGGCGACGGTGTCGAGACTGAACGGACACACCTTCGAGTCCATGTTCTCCACGTACAGCACGTTGCCGGGGCCAGGGCTGGCGTCGTCCATCGCGTGAGGGACGCCCATCTGAACCATGTCACCGTCGAAGTCGGCTAAACCGCTCGCCTTGAACATGCGGTCCGTCTCCATGAACAGCGACGCCAGGTTCACGCGCAGAAAGTCGAACACGGCGCTCTCGTTCCGGAAGACGCCGCGGGACTTGAGACCTCGGCGCTGGGCGGGCGTCATCTGCAACGTGAGGCATAGTGGGAAGGAACGAAAGCGTTAGCGACCGACCGATCAGTTCGAACGCAAAGAGGTGGAGAGCCCAGACATACCTTTCCAAGCGTGCGGAGCGCAACCTCGATCTGCTTGAGGACGCGCAGCTGCTGCTCCGCCTCCGCTCGAAGCCGCAAATTCTGCACCCGCGACTTCTGCAGCTCCTCCTTGTGGTGCGAGGCTAGTTGCCCCCACATCTTCTCCTCCGATAATTTGGCCGCAAGCGCGTCCGCCTCCGTGTCCCCATCGTCGCTGTCGACGACCATGTCCTCCGGCTCCGACTTGGTGGCCACCAGTCCCGCCTTCGACTCGTGGCTACTGCCAATCGCCTGCTCGAGCGTCAGCGCAGACCCACCAGTGTCTTGGCGGCGCAAAATTGCCAGCTCTTCCTCGAGCTCGCGGATGCGAAGCCGCAGCTGCGCGAACTCATTCTTCTGCCGCTTGCGGCGCATCCGCGAGCGCTCCGCGTCTTTGAGCCGGAACGAGATGAGCTCGGCTGGGAGCTGCGATGCCGCCGCTGCCGCCGCCACTGCTGATCCATGGCGCTTCGAGGACCCCAAGCCAAGGTTACCAGTCGCGAAACTCGACGGAGGAGTGCGCGGGTTACGGTTCCCGACCGACACCGTCAGCGTGTGCGCCATGGCGTGCTGGCCGCTGACGCTCGCCGCCCCGGGAGCGAACCTCGCGCCAGTGGCCGTCGGAGGCGACGCGGCTCGAGTCACACCCGCATTCTTGGCTAGCAATCGGTCGAGGCACGACTCGATCACCACGTCGTCCGGCACCATCCACTGCGGCAGAGCGTTGGGCGACCGCGGTGAGTCCTCCGCCGGCTCCTTGGCGGGCGACGCCAGCGCATGGGGGACGCCCCACGCAGTCGCGTCGCCGCAGCTGCTGCCGGACGCAGGGAAGCCGCGCGAAAACGTCGGGGGTGACCGCGCAGCCGCGTCCCAGTCGCTATCGTCCGCGCCGTTCGCCCCGTGGATGCGGTAGTCGCACTGGCCCACGCGCGCCGACATGAGCACGGCGTCCGGGCTGCGCGGACTGCCCGCGCCTGGCCCGAGCGTCAGCAGCTCTGGATCGGCCGAGTCCACCTCGTCCATAAAGTCCGCGAGCTCCACGGCACGCATGAGCCCCGGGTCCGGCAGGTCGATGATGCACATGGCTTCGTTCTCTCCGTGTCCGTTCTCGCAATCCCTGTCGCTAGCGCGTGCGCTCGCCCCCTCCTTCCACGCTTCCTCTCGCCTCTTCCTCGATTTGTCGTCGCCGCCGCAAAGCGCTGGCCGTCTCCGTGCGCCGCTGACCGGTGCTGCGCGCGCGCAGCCGTCGCTCCTCGCGCTCGATCGGTCGGTCGCTTGGCCACGACCGAGCAAGTTGAGAACTGCGCGCGTGCTTGGGGGAAACCTTGCGTTTCACAAAAGTGCAACTCGCATGGTCGGGTTCAAGTGGTGTCTCTGGATATTTGGGTTGGTGGAGAGAAGCAAGAAGCGCCGGTAACCGCCCTTTTTATACCGGATTAGAGAGAAAGACCGTCCCAACTGCAAGCAAACTGTGTGTATGGGGAAGGGGAACAGACGCAGCTCTTGAGGTTTGTATCGAAATCCTCTGGACCGCTCGAAGGCGTTCTGGACCCCTCTGCAATTTCAAACACGCACAGCTACTCTTCCACTGGATTATACGAGATGTTTGTAAGTCAACACCCTTCTTGAGCTGCCAAAAGTCCAGACAAACCAATTCGACAGGCCAAATATGCGAACGGACGCATGAAGCGATGGAATCCAGCAACGATCCAGACGATCGTCCACTACTGGCGCTTTGTACCGCACGCCAGAATGGGTTCAGATGAAAACTCCAGTGCATTCCGCGATCTGTGACAGGGTGCAGCCATCGAAACCCAGCGCCAAGCGTCGCCGAAACCGCAAGCCACCGCGTGATGGAGAGATCTCCAGCCCACGCGCCAAAGCGATGGATGCTTCCAGCCAGAGAGCATGGCGATTCTCCGGACTCCCACGTTTAACGCCACTCATGGCAGATGGACGCACGCACGGCGATGCCATCCAAGGACCCAGTCGCATCGTGGAGCTCCCCGCTCGACAAGAGTGCCGGTTCGATGCGCATGCATGTATGCCAGCCACGGACCCATGACGCCATCAACTTCTTCTCAGTTCGTCCCTATACCAGACGTACAGTATGACAAACGCACCAGCGCAACTTCGCGCTGGCCAGCGGCAAGGGACTCTCGTTTGCGAGCATGCGCGCCTCGCATTTCACCCATCGTACTGATCTCGGTGAGGCATATGAGATCCAAGTCGATTGCCGCGATCAATGCACAAGTTGCCTTCGTGCCACTTGTCGTACCTGTGTCCTTGTAGAGGTAGCACGCGCGCAGCATTCGTTGCCGATTCAGCCGTCGATGTCGAGCTCTGGAGCGACGCTCGGGGCCAACGGCGCACTGACAGTGTCGACCACCCCAGTGCCTGCATAGCAACTCCCACGAGCTCGTCTGAGACCGCATTTTTCAACAGTCGTTTCTCCCATCTCGCATGTAGCACCACCGCACGCGCGTGCCAATGTTGACGTCCGCTTTGGACGGATCCTCGCCTCAAGGAGCCGCTGACACGCGATGTGGCGACTTGTGCATCGATCTATCAAGGCATGTAGAGGAAGGAAGAGCCTGCAAATCGCGACGACAGCAACGCACCCCGCCGGAACAGATCTGGCACCGGAAGAGCTTCGCGCTGGCCCAAGGAAGCGCCATTGTTTGGTTTTTCTTCCGATCGGAGTTCGGGTTGATTGTTGTCGCACCACTGGCTTCCACTATAGTCGTATTTATTGGAGGTATATTGCCGACCACAGTATATGTTAACCTGCTATATGCATCACTTAAATTGACACGAAGGAACAAATCGCACGATCGGATCGCACGACGCCACTGCGGCGCGCGGCGTCCTCGGCGCCGGCGGCGGCCGAAGCGAGCTTCAGCGACGCCACGGACTCTCTCACCGAAACGGGTGAGCGCTGCGATGCCGTTAGGCTCGAGATCTGCTGCGTCTCTCTGAGATTGCAACGACCATGCACAGCTGGACCACCAAAGAGCGAACGTCACGAGGAGAAAGAGAAGAATGCGTCCATGCCACCGCTGGTCAGTGCTGCGAGGCGGCAGGCAGCAGCGATCAATCGAGCCATTCCCCACCTGTCCACAGTGACGAAGTCGCACATGGATAGATAGAGGATCGATGAAGGCGCAGAGCTCTTCGCGATCGCTGGCTAGTAGTGATCCATGGTGTGTGCGAAACCCGGAGCAGGCCATGATGTCACATCCGATCAAGCCTCGGGATCGGCCGACCAACCGACCGACCGACCAACCAACCGGCCGACCCGATCCGCACGACGGCGGCGCTCGCGAGAGATGGTGATGATACTTGTGGCGCCTTGCGTGTGGCGCGCGGTGGCTGGGCGAGTCCGTCGTCGAGGCGAGTGAAACGCAGGGTCTCCGCGGCACGACCGAGGTGTCAACTCCCACCGCGGGTCGATGCAATCCCCGGGACGCTGCTCTCATTCGCGTCGAATCGGCCTGACATCATCCGATTTTCGCGGCGGACGTCACGGATTCCCTGCGCGGCGCTTGGCCATGCGACCGGCACGAAAGGAATGCAGTGAGATACACCCTCTATGCTTCTATATAATTTGATTATTGGTGTTCTCACACGACTTCTCTAGTTGAAACAGACTGTGATATCGTATATGTATACTATATATGCTTCCGCTTGTACGCCCTTATCTTTACCTAACGACTGCGCCGGCGAGAAAGACATGCAGCGAGCGTCAAGCACTGCTGGCGGCCGCCTTGGATTGCCGTGGGCTCCGTTCGAAGGGGTAGACGACTAGCGCTGACTGGCGCTGACGCTGGCGCTGATGACGCGGCCAGCTCGCCACCGTGACATCGAGGCTTGGTGCGCCACTCGTGTCGGATCGGCGGCTGTCCGTCGACGCGGCTCGCCTTCCGCCGTGATGTCTTGCCTGGTAGTGATGTGGTGGCCACGACGCACCCTCCTCTCGTCATCACACGCGCAGCGAGCTGGCCGCGAGAGCCGACAGCGTTCCGCTCATTCCGTTTCTTGCCCCGGCCGCCGCACGCGCTCCTTCCTCCTCCGCCGCTGACCGACCGACCGAGTGGGCGAGTGACCAGCTGACCGATCGCCATGACGACGTGGGCCGAGACGTACCGCAACCTGAACTGGTTCATGGTCTACTACCTGTCGCTTGTGCACATCGGCGCGGTGGTCGGCGCCGCGTGCCTGGCAGACTGCAAGTGGTCGACGATCGGCCTGCTGGGTGTGCTCTACGTGCTCAACGGACTCGGCATCACGGCCGGCGCGCACCGGCTGTGGGCCCACCGGAGCTACAAGGCGCACGGTCTGCTGCGGTTCTTCCTCATGCTCTGCAACTCGATGGCGAACCAGGGCACGATCTTCCACTGGAGCCGCGACCACCGCGTGCACCACAAGTACTCGGACACGCCGGCGGACCCGCACGACTCTGGCCGTGGGTTCTTCTTCGCGCATATGGGGTGGCTGCTCGTCAAGAAGGACCGGCGCGTGGTCACGGCGGGCGAGAACCTCAACTACGACGACTTGTGGGCCGACTGGACCGTCGTGCTGCAGGAGAAGCTCAACCCATGGGGCCAGCTCTTCATGTGCTTCGTGGCGCCCATGTGGGCCGGCGTGCACCTGTGCGGTGAGAACTGGTTCAACGCGCTCTTCGTCTGCGGCTTCCTGCGCTACGTGCTCGTGCTGCACGCCACGTGGCTCGTCAACAGCGCCACGCACTTCTACGGCACGGCCGAGTACGACGACTCGATCTGCCCGCGCGACAACTGGTTCGTGTCCGTCTTCGCACTCGGCGAGGGATGGCACAACTGGCACCACAAGTTCCCCTACGACTACTCGACCGGCGAGTTCGAGGGCTTCCTCCAGTTCAACCCGACCAAGCTCATCATCGACATCTTCGCGCTCTTCGGACTCGTCACGGAACGCAAGCGCGCCACCGGCATCTGGCGCAAGATGAAGGCGGCCAAGGCGCGCGGCAAGCTCGCGGACGTGACGGACCCGGAGGGTGACGACCCGCTCGCTGCCTTCGCCGAGCTCAAGTCCAAGATGCTGTAGGCCTAGCAAGCGCGCCGCTCTTAGGCTCTCTCTCTCTCTCTGCGTCTCCCTACGTGTGCTCTTGCTGCCCCGCTCCGTGTCGGAGCCGGCTGTGAACAATGAACAATACGACTGCTCTCTCCAGGCGACTCAGTCGCCCACCCACGCGCTATTCGATCGCCTCCTACTCGCCTGTTGCAAGCTCTAACAGCTCGGCAGCCGTCGCGTCGCCCATACCACGGCCAGGATGAAGAACGAGGGCGGCTACGAGGTCTCTAGGCGCGCCACGGAGCGCTGGAGACAGCAGCAAGTGTCGCGCTCGGTATCGGCGACTGTACCCATGCGACCGTGCATCGTGTTCCTCGACGCACTCATTCAGACGGTGGAGGAGTCCATTTCAACTGGAGCTGAGTGTTTGTCGGAATGATTGCGGTTCATCATCGCCCATCCGACACACACGCGCACAATGCGGCACTCAAACCTCGTTCAGCGCGGTCGATGGAGTCGCTCGCGCTGGACGCGGCGGACGCGGAGCTGCTGCTGCTGGACGATGCCACGCTCGCCTCGGCGCTCGCGCTGGAGCCCGCGCTAGGCGACGAGCTGCTCGGGGGCCGCTGCTCGGGTCCTGGGGAGGAGCAGCTCGCGGACGCGACGGACGAGTCGATCGAGGAGCTCCTGGCGCTCACGGACTCCTCCGCGCTCGTGCTGTCGACGGACGCGCCGGAGCCGACCGGTGAGGTCCCGGATCTGTTACTGGGGATCGGCCACGCGCCTTGTGATCTCGTGGTTGGCGCTGCTGCTCCGCCCTTGAGCCCGCCGAGCAGCGAGAGCAGTCGAAGCGGCAGCGGCAGCGGCAGCGGCAGTGGTGGTGGCAACGCGGAGCGCAAGCCGGTGCATCCGCCCCGCCGGCGGCGACAAAAAGACGAGCTGGACTACCTCCGCGCCAAGGCGAGCGAGCTTGAGGCCGAACTGGAACGCATCAAGGCTCGTGAGGAAAGTGGAGAGCCCGCGCGGGCCGAGGCGCTGGAGTCGTGGAGCAGTCGGCCGGACGCAGGGCTCGCGCTGGCGGCGCCGCCCAAGAAGAAGCTACTGTGGCAGCGTGTGGCACGCAGTCAGCTTGAGAGCCGCCGCCGTGCCCAGCGGGAGAACGAGCGGCTCAAGGACATGGTGCAGGGACAGCTCGAGGTCATCCAGGGACTCGAGAAGGTCCTGCAGAAGCGGGCCGCCATGGAAGTGAGTCCTCTCTCTCTCTCTCTCTCTCTCGCTCTCTCGCTCGCTCGCTCGCTCGCTCTATTGAGGAGGAGACCGAGGAGGAGGAGGCGAGCAGCTCGTGGCGGTTGTGGATCGCGGAGCGAGGGGTGATAACTGGAGGTATGACTGCGCTGGACTGTTAGGGAACGGACCAGTGGCTCGCGGATCGCAAGCGTGTCCGAGTCGTGCACGACTCGGATGCGGCCGTGTTCGAGCGGCTCAAGATGGACCTGGACGTGCGGTACGCGCAGACAGCGGCCGTGTTCGCGGGCAACCCATATGCCGCGCAGAAGCTGGACGGCGACCACGTCCAAGTCAAGGCGGACGGCGCGGACGGCATGTTCCTCGAGTTCGTAGCCTCCAAGATCGTGCCGTTCGACCTGGCTGAGACGAGCCGCATGCTCTGGGCCTGCTTCACGCGCAGTCACCTCGACCTCAAGGACGGCTATTACTCGGTACGCGCCGCGCTCTCCAACTCTCTCTCTCTCTCTCTCTTTCTCTCGAGTTCGTCGGCGCTGACGCGTGGGCACTGGTTGCAGATGGTGGACAGCTCGGACGACACGCTGTCGGCCAAGATGGTGCTCACTGTGCGGCAGAACGGGATGGACGTGCTCCGAGAAGCCAAGTTCGTCGTTCGCCGGTTCCGCGAGGAGCACCGCTGCGTGCTCGTCTGGGCGTGCCAGGCGGAGACGGAGGGCACGCTGACCAAGGTGAACGGCGTGCAGATGTTCGACTTGGGCTGGTCACTCGTGGAGCCCGCGCCGGTCGCGAGCTTGTCCGGCGGAGAGGGCGACGAGCTGTCGGCGACCATCATGCAGTCGTGCGCGCGCGTCAAGATCAAGCTGACGAGCGCGCTCTCGCACACGCAGGAGGACGTGATCTTTCTCACGGACCTCGTCACGGGCTCGTACATGCGCAACTTGGTTGGCGTGCACCAGGCGATCGAGGACATGCTGGTCGAGGAAGCCGTCGCGCTGGCAAAGTGAGTCGGTGCATCATGCTCCCACTCTCTCTCTCGCTCGCTCGCTCGGTCCGCCTCAGTTCGCTTCCTCTTCGCTCCTCTTCTCCCCTCGGCCTAGGAGCTACGTCGCTAGACGCTGCACGAGTATATCTTCTGTGATTTGGTGGTGCGAGTGCATGTTGCTGAGGAAGGAGGACGTGACGAGGTCCGCAAGCACGCCGACGTCCTCAGGCTTGAGCCGCGGATCATTCGCCAGATCCGGCATGACTCGGGCGATCGACTGGATGATCGATGCCGGCGAGTGTTCGCTGTCGACACCAGTGCTCGCATGAGCGTCTTCGACGCCACGAATGACCGTCCAGCCAGAGTTGAGTAGGCGGACGCCGCGGTCGCCACACAGCTCTCCGTCCGTGTCGCTCTGGCACTGCCAGACGATGACGACACGACTCTCTTCGGCGAACTTGCGGGCCACAAACTTGGCGTCGACCAGGACTTCGGGCCGCGCGCCGGACAGACGGATGGATAGCTTCGCGGAGAGAGCGTCGGCCGAGGCGCTGACAGTCTGCGTCCGTCCGACCATGACCGAGCGGTTAGAGTCTCCCACACCGCCTCTTCCCTAAGCAGAGGAGCGTACATTGTAGACGCCGTCGCTGAGAGCGACCTCGGCAGTCTGGAGCCCGTCCCACATGGCATTCCCGGCGTCGTGGACCCTAAAGGGCATGATCCTGGCATCGAAAAACTCAATATACATGCCTCGGGTCGCGTGCGTCTTGACTTGCGCGCGCTGTAGCTCCGCCATGCTGCCCGCGCTCGAGCTGTCGCGGAGCACGGCGTCCGTCTCGGTGTACTGTGCGTCCAACTCGCTCTCCAGCCGCGCGAACGTGATCGCGTCGGCGTCGGTCAGCGCACACTGCCGCTTGCGGACGCTCATCCAGTGCTCGGCCTGGACAATCGGCTCCATGTCAGTCCGACGCTGACGCGCTGCTCTATTCGCCACGACCCGACCCGGTCTGACCCGACCCGGCCCGGCCTGGTATGAACCTTACCGAGAGCGTCGACCGCTTTCGCAGCAGCGTCTGCATGCGCTGCATAACCTTGGCCTGATGATCCAGCATGTGGCGCAGCTTGAGGTTCTCCACCTGCGAGCTCTGCCGCCGCGCGAGCTGGCTCTTGGCCACCCGATACCATAGCGCGCTCACTCGCTGTTGCTGCTGTGCCGCCCGATCACCACCCGGTCCGTCCACCGCTACGGTCGATCGGCTCTGTTTATCCATCCTCAGTCGGTTGAGTTCTTGGCGCAGCCCGTCCTCCTCGGCGCGCAGCCGCTCGATCTCCTCTCGCTCTCGCCGCCTCGTCGCCATCTTCCTCGGTCCACGCGTCCGCGCGGCAGGTGCGAGTTCTTCAGCTGGCGACGACGCCGTGGCGTCCGCCAGGTCGATGAGCTCCACGGTCGCGCTGGTCTCGAGGTGCTTCTTGCCCGCCGCCTCCGCTCCAGCGCGAGTGCCGGCTGCGAAGTCCACCCCGTCGCCGGGCAGCAGCTGCTCGTCCTCGCTCTCCGTCTCCAGCAGCAGCGCGTCCAGCAGCGCCGACGAGTCCGCCATGGCCGCCGCCAGTTCCTGTATGAGCGCGAGCGCGAGCGGGCCGCCAAGGCACTCGGGATCTCCTGCGGCGATTTGCAGTGGCGTCGTCTCATGTCCACCCCCACGTCACCCCTGTCAGCAAAGGTGCTCGCTTCAAGTTGACGGAAGAGTGCTGGTTGTTTGAGCAAACGATTCAAGAGTGAAGGTTCTCAAGCGCCGGATTACGGCCCCTCGATCAAAGAACTCCTTCGGAAAATGGACGAGGATCCGTGGATGGCTTCGCTCCTCGGCGACGACGTCGGCGGCGCGCTCGCGGGGCTGCTGGACGGCTGGAGCGACAGCGAGCTGCTCCCGTCTCTGTCTCTGACCAGCGAGCTCTCCGCGCCGTCTCTAGCGGCTGCGGTGGCCCCACAAGCCTCTCGAGAGTCGGCGGTCGAGAAGGAGCGGCGCGCGGTGACCAAGCGCTCGGGCGACTCGAACGTGACGCGGAAGCGCGAGCGCGAGGAGCGCGAGCGGCTTGAGCTAGAAGCGTACGGTCTGGAGATGCAGCTCGCCGCGACACTCCGGCACCGACAGGCTCGGGCCGGCGGCGAGAAGCAGGGGGGCGGCGGCAGGAGCAGCAGCAGCAGCAGCAGCAGCAGCAGCGCCGAGATGTGGGCGACCGTGGCGAGGAACCAGCGACAGGCCAAGCAGCGCGCCGAGCTGCAGAACGCGGCGCTGCGGGAGCTGCTGGCGGAACAGCTGCGCCTCGCCAAGAGCATGGAGCGCATGGCCAGTCGGCGGCCAAGCCGCGCGGTGCGTCGCGCTGCGTGTGGTTGCATTGGGTTGGACAGCACGGCGCTAATGACGGCGGCGCGGACGCGCGCACAGACCCTGCTTCGCGCGTTTGGGAGCGCCGACTTGGCTCCGCGGAAGCGCCTTCGCTCGACCGCGTCTGCCGCCGACGACCGAGCGTTTGAGCGGCTGTTCCAGTGCGTGGACCGCGGCTACGGCGAACTGGACAGCGCGCTCGCTGGCGACGGCGGCGGAGGCAGCGGCGGCGAGCGAGAGCAGTTCCTGTACTCGGCCACGATCCCGTTCGGGCGGAAGGCGGCGATGGACGCGGCCTGGGCGTTCCTCAGCCGCGACCAGCAGGGCGTGCCGGGGGGAGAGTACCGCGTGCTCGCTCGCTCCGCCTCGACGATCGCGTGCGAGTCGGTCCGGGCGGTCGAGGAGCCGGGCGACGCGGGTGACGCGTGCGGCGGTGGCAGCGGCGGCGACGGAGACCCGCGCGTGATCCGACTGCGCTGCGCCATGCGCAAGGCCGAGGAGCGCGACCGCACGGTTCTCGTGTGGCAGTCGGCCACCGAGCCATCGAGCGACTCGCGCAGCGGCTCGCCGATGGAGCAGAGTGGCTGGCTGGTCTTGTCGGACGCCTCGGCCTCGCCATCGACCGGCGGAGCCGCGACGAGGATCCAGATGTGCGTTCGGCAGCCCGGCCGAGCGGACGCGCGCCAGGCTCCGGGTCGCGGCGCGTCGACGCCGGGCGGCTGCGCGATGGACCCGCTGACGGAGCTGCTCTTTCGAGACGCGGGACGCAACGTTGGCGCCTGGTATCAATACGTCGAGAACATCCTGATGGACCCGAGAGACAAGTGAGGAGAGCCAAGGCACGCCAGGCGATTGCGACGAGCAATGGACGAGTCTAGCTGAGTGTCAGGAGCTCCTCCATGAGCAAGTTCTCGATGAGCTGGTTGTCCTTGTCCTTGGACTGGCTCCAGCCGCGGATGGCGAAGTCGACGTAGACGTCCCCGCGGTAGCGCTCGATCGGCTCGCCCTCGAGCTCGAGCCGCGTGATGGTCATGAGGCTCTGGATGACCGACTCGGACGGCGTCTGCGCGTCGCGCGTCACCGCCAGCAGCTGCGTCTCGAGGAACTGGAGGCCCACAGGCTCGCCCGACTGCTGCTGCAGCGGCTGGATGACGCTCTGGCACACCACGACGCTCCGCGACGCCTCCGCGTACTTGCGCGCGACGCGGTGGCACCGCACGCGGTGGTAGCTGTCGAACGCGTGCACGTCGAACGCGTAGCTCAGCTGGATCGTGCTATCCGACTCGCTGCTTGACTATGCAGTCGTCCATGCAAGCACGAGCTGGTGAGCCAGCGTCCATGGCGCGAGAGGACCGAGCGGAGGAGGCGAGGCAGGCGGCGTACCATGGGCATGAACCATCGTCCGTGGCGGTAGCGCAGCCCTCGCTCGCCGACCGAGGCCCACACGGCCGCTTCGGTCGCGCGCAGCTCGAACGGCACCGCGTGGGTGTCCAGCAGCTGGAGGAAGACGCCGTTGACCGCGTCTCGCTTCACCTGCCGCCTACGGCCAGGCGTCGACAGCGAGCGCATGTCGGCGTCTGCGAACTGCTTGTCGACGCTCACGTACAGCGCGTCCATGCTGCGCTCGAGGTCCGCAAGCACGCGCTGCGATTCGAGCAGCGTCCGCGGCTTGGCGTGCTTGAGAGCGGCGGCGCGCGCCAAGTCCTGATGGCGAAACAGGCAGGTACGAACAGAGTCATGAGTCGCGGATGCAACAAAGCGAGAGAGAAAGAGAGAGAGAATACGGGAGGCGGGCGTACCGTGGCTTGCGTCTGCCGCCGTAGCTTGCGCTTGAGGTTCTTGGCGTGGCGCACTTGCTGGTCCACGGCCGTCCACAGCCGGCAGTTCTCCTCCTCGGCGCCGCGGCGCGCGGCGCGCTGCCTCGCAGCGATCTGCTCCCACATGGACTTGGACTGACACATGAGTGCCCAGACGCAGGCGTCTGCCTGGGCGGTCGGCGATGCGGTCGGCGACGTGGTCGGCGACGCCGACGCGGACGGCGCGCGCAGTGCCTGCAGCTGCCGACTGAGCTCCTCGGCCGTCTTGCGCAGGGACTGTAGCTCCTGCCGGCGAGACGCGGGCCGCGCCTTGGACGTGCGCGCGATGCGCAGCAGTCGCGACGTGGTCGTGTCCAGGCGCCGGCTCGTCGCCGCGTCGGGTTCCAGCGCGGTCGATGGCGACGGCGCGTCCGCGAGCGACTCGGACGCGTCGCCAGCGACTCGCGCGGCCTGCGACTCCAGTGCATCCGCCGGCATCTCGAGCGAGTGGCTGCGGTGCAGCTCGTGGCCCGCGTGTGGCCCAGCAGCAGTAGCAGTAGCAGCCGATGCGTTGCGCCATTGGCGCGCATCGCTCTCCGAGTCGGAGCACTCGTCGCCAGAGAGCTCGAGCTGCGCGACGAACGCGAGCGCGTGCTCGAGCGCTTCGATCTCGCGCGGCTCGGCCATGCCGCCGCTGCTCCCGGGAGTGCGTCGCATGCTTTCCCGCGCGTCCGAGCGGCAGCGCGTCCGAATGTCCGAGTGTTGCAGCCAGCGGGCGAGTCAGGGAATGAATGAATGATGAGCGAGTGAGTGAGTGCGTGCGTCGCGTGAGCAGACGTCGCGTCGGCCGCTCGGGTATACTCAGTCCAAGTTGAATGCCACCTGCCGGCTTCCCATGTGGCGTCCTGATCCGTCCAGCGGCTATGGCGCGAAAAATCCAATTTCGAGTAATTGGGGCAAGAGCGCGCGCTGCGATTGGCCGCGCGAGGCGATTACGCTATATCCTCTGGACAAATCGATCCTCACAACGCGCTATGATTGGGCGGTCGAGGTGTTTACGCAGATCCACTGGACACTCGACCGGCATCATGCCTCCTGTCGTGGTGGATGCTCGATGGATGCTCGACGCACGAGCTCGCCACGCCGCGCGCGCGCTCGAACAGAAAGCGGCGGAGCACGCGCCGCCGCTGCGTCTCGGGATGCATGGCTAGATCCGCTGCCTCTGGACGCCGCGATGCCGACGCACGCGCGCGCAAGGATGCCTGCCGAGTGGCGGCGCGGCGGCCGCTCGACCGTGAGACGGACCACGCAGCGCGCCAACACGGTCCTTCGCCGCCGCGACCGGCTCAGGTCGACTCGAGTGAGGCGTCAGATTGTCTAGCGACCACCACGTCGCGATGAGCGTCCCGGACGCTCAGAAGCGCGCGTTGGCGCATCGCACCGCGTCGCGTCGCCAAGTACCAAATGGAGTGCCAAGGCTCGACCATTCCCTCCCACATCACTCGCAAGAGCGCGCTACCTGCCTGCCTGCCTACCTGTCTGCCTATGATAGTCAATCCCTGCTCACTCTCTCACTCTCTTACTGTTGCTCTACGGCGCGCTCCATCACGGACCAACGCCTTCTCGCCCGTCTGCGTCGCTGAGCCGAGTGCTGGCGCCGACGGAGGCGCGCTCAACGCGAATTGGAGCCCGTCGACGCCGGCGACGATGACGCGTGGCTCGGAGCGCTACCCGTTCGCACAGACCCGTCGACGAGCAGCGACTCGACGATGTCGTTCCGCGACAGCTGCGCCTTGCCCCAGACCATCTTGGCGATCGAGATGTTCAAGTGGTGGCGCCAGATCCCGGCGACGGACGCGTCGAGCGCCTCGCGTCTCAGCGTCGCGTACGTCCCTACGCGCGTGCTGACCTGCTCCGGGTCGCCGGGCGTAAGGACGCGGATGTTGGTCTCGTAGCACTCGAACCCGAGCGGCTTGTGATTTTCCGCCCACCGCGGCTCGACGAACGACTTGAGCACGACGACCGTGCGGCCGCGCTCGACGTACTTGCGCGCGACGATCCGCGCCTGCACGAGCAGGTGGAAAGCGACTGACTTGACCTCGAGGTGCGCGCTGCTCTTCATCTCGTCCCCCGATATCTCCACGAACTGTGCCGGTAGATCAACGACCACGGCGTCCGAGTGTCAGGCAGTTGCCAAGAGAGCGAGCGAGAGAGAGAGAGAGCTCGCACCTCGCGGTAGAAACTCGGGTTCCGTCGGTGCGACTGCCGCGAGAACACGCCCCATATGGCGTCCTCGACCGCTCGCGGCGGAAAGGGCATGACCGTGTCGGCGAAGTAGTCGAGCAGGACGTCCGCGTCCGTCCGGTGCGCCTCGTTCACACTGATGGAGCTCGTACTGCGCCGGTGGTTCGGCCCGAGCTGCGCGCGCTTGGCCTGGAGCGCGTCGACCGCGGCTAAGTAATCCTCGTCGATCGTCGCCAGGAGCTTGGCGAACACGGCTTCGTTGTCGGCCGGCGGCGCGGCCGGCGCAGCTCGACTGGCCATCGAACTCGGCAACTAGGCGGTCAGCAAGGAGAGAGAGCCGATACATGCACACACATACACACATACACGCGCGCGCGCACACACACACACACACAGACGATCAAGCGGCGAGGTCAGTCCGAAAAGTGAATCCGAAGCAGATCAATCAGTCGATCGACCGACCCGCACCTCGAACTTGACGCGCTTGAGCAGCAGCTGGCGCAGCAGCTTGGCCTTGCGCACGTGCGCGCGCACGAGCACGCGCAGGCGCTCGTTCTCGCCCTCGGCGTGCTTGCGGAACTCGAACTGCCGCGCGGCCGCGCGCTGCCAGAACTCGGCCTGCTCGCCGCCGCCGAGCTTGAGCGCCGTGGACGCGAGTCGCTGCCGCGCGTCCAGCCGCAGCGCCTCGAGCCGCGTCGACAGCTCGAACTCCTCCTTGCGCAGCCTGCGCAGCTCGTCCAGCGGCCGGCGCCGCGCGCCCGCCTTGCCAGCGCGCGTCGACGGCGACCGCTTCTCGCCAATAGGGAGAGCTCGAGTAGTAGTCGCTGTAGTATTCACTCGCATGCCGCAGCACTCGTCGGCGCCGCTGGCGGGCGGAGACGCGCTGTCCTCGGACGCGGTCACGGCCGCCGGGCTGCCGCTCGCCAGCGAGAGCTCGTCCCAGTCGTCGATGAACTCGAGCGCGGCCGCCAGCGCGGCGGCGCCGCCCTCGTCGCCGTCGCTCGGCGTCTCGAAGCAGCTCATCTGGCCGCCGCAGATTCGCAACTGGCAGGCGCGACTTCATACTGCGACAGCACCGCGCAGACGGCGGCTTCCTTGACTACCTACCTACCGAAGTGTAGGTGCGTGAGATGAAGCGATCGTATAAAAATGATCTTCAACATCGATTTCAAAGGGAGTCGACGATAGACCCGCACGCTCAACCGCAACGTTTATACAACCATCTAGATCAGGAATCGATTTATGCAGTTTTGAATGGTCGAAGAAAATCCAGGTGCGATGCCTATCCTCCGTCGTATGAGTAATACAGTAGTACTCACGCTCTCTATACATTGATACCGCCGGGCTGGCTGGCTGGCTTCAACCGGACGCCGCGCGGACGAGGAGCTCCTCGAGCAGCTCGCGCCGCGCCGCGAGCGTGCGCTTCCACACGGCTTCGGTCGGCGCGTCGTCCTCCGCCTTGACCCAATACCTCGCGAGCGGCCCGTCGAGCACCTGCCGCGTCAAGCTCGCGCGCACGCGGACAGTGGTGAAGGCCTCGCCGTCGCTCCGGACCGGCGTCAGCTCCCGCACATTGGTCTCCGTGAAGATCGCGCCGAGAGGCAGCCCGCGCTCGAAGCCCCGCGGCTCGATACGCGAGATGGAGATGACCACAACGCGGTCGGGCTCGTGGTACGTGCGCGCGACCATTTGCAGCTGGAGAACAAAGGGGTCTCCGCCGTTGGGCAGCACGCTGCTGGCGCTCGTCTCGAGCACGTCGCCCGCGTAGTGGACGAACTGCGCGCGCACACGAACGTCGAGTATGGGAAATGAGTTAGTGTCTTCGCCAGATGAGCGCCCGGTGGCGGTAGCAAGCAGCAGAGGCTGCCGCGTACCGTCCGCCGAAAGCTCTCGTTCCTTCGCTTCAGGCGGCAGCCCATGGACTCCCACAGCGCCAGCTGCACCGCTCGCAGCTCGAACGGAACCGTGGAGTCCTGGT
>JAADYC010000412.1:0-21432 GCA_023338135.1 Phytopythium kandeliae | reverse complement strand
GCGACCAAGACCGGCGTACTTGCAACGCGGTTGAAGTACTTGGTAAAGAGCGAGAAAGCGTGAGTCCGGGAGTTTCGGCTCGAACCTGCTCACACGGTCCAGCCCGTATTCTAGGTAGTAGCCAGTAGGTAGGCGCGCTCGAGAAGCGAGCGGTGGAAATCTAGCTAAAGACCTTAAACTCAGGGGAAACCTCCAACAGTCGCCTTAGTCCGACCCCAGACGCGATCTTTCCGCCGCCAGTATCGAGCCAGATGCAGTCTCTATGGACGCGAGTATGCCGCGCACGGCGTTCGAGAAGATCCGCCTCGACACGCGGTGCGTGCGGCGGTCGACGGAGAAGAAACCGCGCGTGCGCACGATCGGCATGAAGCGCTGTCGCCAGCGGTGACTGTCGCGGGCGGGCGGGTGAGCGGGCGGGCGGACGGACGGACGGGCGATCGCGGCCGCGTCTGTCTGCTGCTGGCATTCCCCAACTGGCGCTCTCGGTGATCAGTCCACGAGGCGGCGCACCCGCTGAGTAGCGCCGCTCGACCGTAAGGGCAGGCGACATGCGCGCCGTCTGCGGCGTGGCCGGCTGCGTCCTGCTATTCCTGCGACCGCTGCTGTGCGTCTTCACGCGCACGGAGCTGGCGCTGCTGCTCGCGGGCGCCTATGGCTTCGACCAGTGGCAGGATTTGTCGAGCGAGACCGCCACAGACCGCGACGCATGTGGCAGAAAGCGGCCGCTGACCGTCGTGTCTGTCACGCGTGAGGGCAAGATGACGCTGCTGCGGGGTGATCTTCGGCAGAACAAAAGCTGGCGAGCAGGGGAGGGCGAGGGCAAGCGCAAAGGCGACGCCTATTCGATCGCGACTTTGTCCACCGTCGCCGAATCGGACGTTTCTCTGCGGTCGCTCTTGTCGCAGTCGATTGTGACCGACTCGGACGGGAGCCCGTGTCCGCTCGCAGACGACGAGGAAGGCGACAGGCGGAGCTCCTCGATCGTGCACGCCGACGGCCGCGCGCTGTTCGTCACCTCGAGCATTTGCATGTCACGCCACTCGGTCGATGAGCTGCACGACATCGTCTTTGACCACGCGCGCGGCCACCTCGAGCTGCGCCAGGGATCCATGTACGCCTGCCGCCTTCCGCCTGCCACCGGTCCCGCGCTCTTTCTCACGATGACTGATGATGCTACTCACGCGCGCGCACTGCAGGCTCCACCTGATCCGGCGCTGGACCGAGTGCTCGGTGCATCTGTCGGTGCGCTCGGGTCACCTTCACGTGCACCGCAAGAAGAGCAAGGACCGGTATCAGCGCCTGAAACTTGCCGACTTCACCGGCGCGATCGTGCATCGCCGCCGCAAGACAGACTTCATGGTGGGTCGATCCGCGCGCGCGTGCCAGTGGCGTCCTGCTCGTCCTAACGCTGCGATGGCAGGCCACATTCTACGGAAACAAGCCGCTGCGGTTCCGCGCGCTATCGGCGGCCGACGCCGAGCTCTGGGTCAAGGCGCTCGAGTACGCCAAGGAGTTCACGTGGCACGCCTGGGCAGCGTAGGATGATGCGCGACGTCCTCTCTTCGTCCCCACGCGTCTGCATATTTATCCCATAGTGGCTGGTTACGGTTCCCGCATCCCGCTTGCGCTTGCCTTGTGCCGTGATGCCATGCCACGCCACGCCCAACAACGACCGACGGAGTGACTGTCCGCGCCGCCAACGCGCTCACGCCACGTCAGATCGAAGCGGTGTGAGTTGCAGTGAGGATCATTCCTGTCATGGAGACCATCACTCCGTCCTCCGTTCTCGAAGGGAAAGCCGCCACCACTTTCTCAAGGATCGAGAGGGAAGGAAGTCGGCGACCGAGATGGCGGACGCGGACGCGGACGACGCGGCGATGGCACGGGAGACGGAGGCACTGGAACGCGTGCTCTTCCGACTCGCGAGTGTGACGGACGAGCGCATGGTCACGGTGGTGCACGCGCTGCTACCTCAGTTGCTGCGGCTGTTCCCCGCGGCGCTGACCACGCCTGTGCAGCACGCGTTGAAGGATAAGGTGCGTCGGGCTGCGCGGACTCCGGCATAGCGCTGTGGCGTATGCCACCTCTACCTTCCTGCCTTCCTGACGCGCTGCTGGCGGGCCACAGATCGTGGAGGTGCTATCGCACATCAAGACGCGGCTGCAGGCGGTCCAGGAGCCATCGCTCCCCGTCGTGCAGCTGGCTGCGATCCTCGCGGAGGAGGACCGATCGGCCTTCGCGTATTCGTTCGCTCTCCTGTTCATAGGTGCGCATGCAACCCACAGAGTGGACGGCAGCGACGGATCTGACGGGCGTGATTGCTTCCTCATTCTACACAGAGATCGGGTTCGCGGCGGCCTCGCGCGAGGACCAAGCAACCACGCTCGCCCAGATCCTGAAAGTACTCGCCAGATTACCGGCAGCTCAGCGAGAAGTGTTCTTCCGTCTTGTGCTTCGCTCTTTACCGGTAACGGCGAGTTCCATATCTTCTGACGCCGCAGACGTAGCCGATGGCGAACCCGTGGAGAACCTAGACATCCTCCTCGACTTTCTCCTCGACGTCGCCATGCTGTCTGAGCCGCAGACAAGTGCAGGGAACTCGGCGGTGTTTGGGCTCATGACGCCACGATTAGAGCGGTTGCAGCGTTGCGGGGCGTCCACTCGATCCCGAGACGCTCTGTATGGTGTCCAGTTAAACGCGCTGAAGCTGGTCAAGGAGCTGAACTTGCCTTCGCGACACAAGCTGCTTCACTATATAGCGGGGAGTGCATCGTACCACCACGCAGTCAAGTCATTTTGCGAAGAGCAGCTCTCGCGCGTGCTCAAATACGAAGAGGCCGAGCTCGAAGATGCCGGAGTGATGCGGGGGATCATTGCAGTTGTGCTGGGGAGCCAGGTGGCGCAAAGCACCGGGACCTTCAACGGCCGCGACGCGTTGTTGCTGTCGAATCGTGCTCGCGCGATGGACAGCAGTATTTTGCAAGCGCTGACTGTGCTGTCAGCGTCGAAGACTGCCGCCAACGTGATGCCCGCGATGCTGCAGTTGCTGTGCCAGCTCATGTTCGCTGCGGAATCGGGGCGTTCGCAGAATATGAGCAGCAAGATCAAGCTCGGAGGGGTGAGACTATGCCAGTGGGTGTTTCTCCACTGCGATCAAGCATTCCTCGAGGGATTTCTAGGCCCTGTCATGCTCCCGACGTTCTTGCGCCTTTTGATGGACCCGCATTTCGACAGCGAAGCATCGAGCGCCGAGTTTGCTCGCGAGTTCCGTCAAGGCGTCTACGAAAGCCTCTCGCTGCTGAGCAGTCGTGCTCCTAGGATCGTCGCGGGCTCCGAGCAAGCTTTCCAGACTCTCCTCGTGAAGTGTCTCGCGGAAGAAGGCAGCCGGAGCGGCGCTGGTGCGATGGCATTGAAGGCGTTCACAGCTCTAGCAACTGCCTACTGCTCGGACAGCGTGGTGCTGTCCGTGCGTCAGAGCGTCACACAAGAGTTGATCGCACTGATGAATGGCTCCAAATTGTTCGACGCCGCGCATAATTATGCGCGAGTGCGAGCTGCCATTGCAGCGTGGTGTGATAAACTCCTGGACCCGACACCGATCGCTGCTGGCTTGGAAGAGCAAAAGCTGGCAATTCGGTTCGCACTCCTTCGTTTTGAGGCGGATGCGGATGAGCAAACGCGACAAGTTGCTGCCAAGGCGCTGTACAAGACCCCATTGCCCTCGATTTCGACGCTGGCAAACTATCTGCAGACACATTTCCAGCACAAGGATCTCAAGCAAAGCATGAGGGGAGACACCCGGACAGTAGAGATGTGTCTGCGCTTCTGCATGGCGGTGACCCGAGCCATGTATACAGCCGACGACTCCAGCACTGCCGAATGCCGGATCATCGTCGAATACTTCGCTCAAACCCTCTTGGTGCAGCCTGACCCGACCCAGATGGTATCCAGTCTGTGCGAAACTGCGGCAGCAGCCCTGATCGACATGCTTTCACTCGACAGGAACCTGGTCGGGTCAGTGTTGAGACTCCATGTTCTCGATCTTGCCAGAGTGTCGTCTGCCAGCGCTGACCGCGGGTTCCTGATGAGCATAGCGGAGCTGGTCCGCTCTGCGACGACAGCAAGAACCGTGACTGATGACGAGTCGTCGACCGTTGTTCAAGTTGTGGCTGCGCTGCATGCTGCTGATGGCGCTGCGCCGAATTCAGAGTGTGGCGCCAAGTACATACTTGGCAGCGCACTCGCCAGTCTCTCGGATGACAAGTACTCTCGTCTCTCTGATGCTGACAAGACCACCTTGCTTCAAGCGTATCAAGGAATGGTCGCACAGCTTGTCAAGGTGATTGACGAAGGCTCGAACTTCATCCGCTATCCGCGCAGCGAGGACGAGCAAAATGCCAAGATCGCGCTGATTCGCAGCTCTCTCGATGGCATTCGATGTGCGGGATCACTGACGGACTATCTCCACACGGAAGCCGACGACAGCCATCGCGACGACTGGTGTCAACTGAAGATAACTGCGCTGCAGCAGTTGGTACGTGTGATTGAGTGGAACACTGCGGTTGTGAAAGCGGACGAACACTTGGCATCGAAGCTGGCAGTTCTGAAGAGAATCGCGGTGCAAAGCCTTGGTCGCTCAGTCGCGGGACTTCCCGGCAGCGCAGTGTCGGAGAAAGCAAGGCGGATGGTCGAGGAATTGGGTGCTACGATGGAGAAAGTGCTTGCCAGCCTCCTCGCTGCGAGCAAAGACATCGTTGATCCTGAATTCCAGATTGACGTTGGGGAAGCGCTGGTTGCACTTGGCACCCACGACTCGCGCGAACTTTTCAACGCTGAGGACGTGGCGCTGGGAGATCGGTCATTCAACGCCAACAGAGCAGCTGCAGTGCTGTCGAAAGTGACGACGGAGTACATGGAGTCAAAGCAGACTCGCGAGCGGCGCAACGCAACGATTTGGCTGCTGTGTATTTGCTCGAGTGGGCTCTGTTCTTCGACTCTTGATGCCAGAGGAGTTGCGTCTTCTTCTTGGAGAAGTGTGCTG
The DNA here is from genome assembly GCA_023338135.1 of Phytopythium kandeliae. Classification (NCBI taxonomy): domain Eukaryota; phylum Oomycota; class Peronosporomycetes; order Pythiales; family Pythiaceae; genus Phytopythium; species Phytopythium kandeliae. The sequence continues at coordinate 16,391 of JAADYC010000412.1, read as the reverse complement.
GGCTCGTCGTCGTACTCGAGTGAGCTCTTCAAGGTACACGAGTTCTTCGTCACCATGCTGAACGACAGCAGCGATACGACAAAGGAGAGCGCCATCAAGGGACTAGCGTATTTGCGGCTGCACGCGCCGTCCGAGTGGATGGGGGAGCAGTTCAGTGACAGTCTGTTCCGCCGACTGCGCTGTTTCCGAGCCTTCGCTGCTCCTGCGCCAGCCAGCGCGCAGAACAACGTGGACGACGCGGACAACAACAGCGACGCAGCCGCAGGAGCTCAGCCCCCGCCGGCTGCTTCTGCTTCGACGTCATCCGGACCGGGATCGACCGTGGAGAACGCAGCCTATCGCGAAGTAAGCAACGTGGCTGCGGACGTGGGTGACCCCGAGCTGATGTACAGTCTGCTGTACTTGAGCGCGTCTGACCCGCTGTGGGATTCGCTCGAGGTTCCTACCGACGCCGCGCTCCCCTCTGTCTTCTCGTTCACGGTGACAGATCGCGAGTTCCGCTCGTTGATTGTCGCGAACGCTAGCACCGCAGGGAGGAAACTCGGTGACGATGAGCCAATGCCGACCAGCTCGCGTGCACGGAGACTCTTCCCGTGGTTGTACCTGCTCAAGTTCCACGGCAACTCGAAGGTGGCGAGCTTGATGGCGAGTCTGTGGAAGTTTTTCGCCGAGGGGAGCGCCTCTACTGCGAGCGATAGCGCAAGGGACGCCGCCGCCGCCAGCGGGAAGTCTGTGCTCAAGCAGAACTGGCAGTTCATCCTCCAATTCGTGCTCTCGCGACTAGAGAGCTCACGCAACTTCAAATACCGCGAGGCAGCGTGCGGGGCGCTCATGGACTTGCTGAGCGGCGCGGACGCGGATGACGTGCGCGACGAGTTCATGCGCCTGTGGAGGGCAGCGTCGCGCGCGGTGGACGACGTGATGGAGGCCGTGGCGCTCGCAGGCGTCAAGCTGTACCGATCCCTCGGGGAGCTGTCACTTCGCGTGGCCAGCGGCGATGAGGCGTGTCGCGCACAGCTGCTCGACTTCCTGGTCCGCGACGGCATCACCGCCAAGAACGTGGTGTGCCGCGCGCTCAGCATCGAGGTGCTGCTCCGACTGGTCAAGGCGCTGGATGCGACGGCCATCGAGGACTCGCTCGCGTCGCTCATCCCGACGCTGCTGGAGTACCTCTCGTCGCTCGAGATGCCAGAGCTCCAGTACGCGCAGTTCCACGTGGAGAAGAAGGACGAGCTTGAGCGGCTGCGTGTATCGCTGAGCCAGGCGGGGCCGGTGGGGCAGCTCTTGGAGCTGGCGACAAGCCGACTGAAGGAGCTCGCGGGCTCGCCCAAGTGCGTCGAGGTCGTCGAGCAGCTCACGCGCGTCGGCGGCGGCGTCGCTAACTCGTTGCAGTTCGGCGTTGGGCTCAACACGCGCGTGGGCACAGCCAACTTTGTCGCGACGCTCGCCGTGGAATTGCCCTTCGAGCTGCGCAAGTGCGGCGGCGCCGACGCGCTCGTGCGCCGCGTGCTGCTGCCGTTCGTGCGCGCCAAGACGGCGGACGAGAACGAGCGGTACGGCCAAGGGTCCGAGCTCGGCGACGCGCTCGCGGACGGACTGGTGGTGCGCGCCTACTGCCGCGCCGCCGCGTACCTGTGTCCGCTGGCGGACGCCGCGACTGTGCGGCTGTATGTGCGCGACGGGATCTTCGCGCGGTCCAAGGTGGTGCGCTCGCCCGTTTCTCCGTCGCCCCCCGAGCCGTCTGAGTCGCCTGCTGAGGATATGGATATGGGCGAGGAGAGCTCCGCGAAGGACAGCGAGGGCGATCGCAAGAGCGGCAGGGACGGCGAGGCGTACTACGCGAGCCGCTTCCTCATGGTCAGCGCGGTGGCAACCAAGGAGCTCGTGGCCAAGGTTCCGCCCGCGACGACGGCCTCGGTCGCTACCGCCAACGACGACTGGTACTGCGCGCATGTCTTCCCCGCGGCCTTCATCGGGCAGTTCGCGGCGGCCGACGCGCTAGCGTCCACGTGGCGCGAGGTGCTGGGCGAGCTCCCGCCCTCGGTCATGTACGCGCGCGAGTCGGTCGACGCCGTGCTGCTCGCGGCCGCGCGGCTGCTCGCCCAGCCAGCGTGGGACTCGCGCACGCAGGCCGTGCGCGCACTGGCGGCGCTGTGCGCGCCAGCATCTGCCTACCGCTCCAAGCTGTCGCCGGAGCAGGCGCGCGGCGTCCGCGACGAGCTGCTCGGCGCAGTGCCCGGGCGGCTGTGGAAGGGCAAGGGCGCCGTGCTCGAGGCACTGGTGGTTGTTGCCGCCGTGTGCGGTCCCGACACAGACGAGGTGGAGCTGTCAGCGCTGCTCGTGGCCGAGTGCGAGCGCGCATGGCGCGTGCGGGACCTTGAGTACTTGGAGAGCGCCATCTCAAGTGTCGGCGCGCTGTCGGCACGGCTCTCGACGACTCGGCGCGTTGCGAACGCGCTGGAGCTGCGGCGGCTGCTCTCGGCATGGCTGGAGGCGCCGACAGGCGATGGCGACGCCGGCACCGACGCCAGTGCGCCGCTGCCGCCACTTCTGGTCAAGTGCGCGCTCGACGCGCTGCTCGCCGCGTGGCCGGTGGGGCCGAGCGCGTCCCGGTTCGCGCGCGCGTCGGCCGAGACGGCGGAGTGGCTGCTCGCCAGCATTGCACGCCCGAGCCTGAACGTCTGGAGTGTGCGCCGCGCGGGCTTCGAGTGCCTGGCTGGCGTCGTCGGCGCGTCCCCGCCCAGCGGCTTGACGGCGGCCACGGCGACCGCGAGCGGCGCGGACCGCGTCGCGCGCATCGTCAGCGCGTGTTGTGGGGACCTGGGCGTCGGCGACGCCAAGTACGCGGCCGTGCGCGTGGCCGCGGCCGCGGCGCTGGCTTCGCTACTGCGGCACGCGGCGCGCCATCTGCCTTCGGCACCGGGCGACGAGGACGCGGAGGAAGAGGCGCGGCAGGCGGCGAGCGTCGCGCTGCGGCTCGTGGTGGAGCGCGAGCGCGCGGCGGCGGCGCTGGCGACGCTGCGGCGCAGCGAGGAGCCGAGCGAGCAGCAGGCGGCGGCCGCGCTCACGGCGGCGCTGGGCGGCGCGCAGTGACGCGGAGGCGCGGCGGCAGCCGTGAGCGCAGCCATCGCCGGCGGAGCTGGCGCTGCGGGGCTTGAGGGCGAGAGCGAGCGACCATCACTGGCGCCACCGAGAGGGAGCTGTGATGGGATTACGCAGTAGGTCTCTACGTAATCGCGGCCCGGCTTTGTCTCGCAAACATCCCACGATAAGGTCATCGAGCGACAGCGTGGGATGTTGCGTAGTGAGACGTGTGACCGGAATGACGGTACGAAGCTCCCCTCCTCCGACAGCCCCAGCTCTGCGCGCCAGCTGTCCGGTAAGCAATACTTGGGCTGCGCGCTGCTCATTGACCGCATGGCGACTCTTGCGTGGTGCGGCCATGCGGCGGCGGCCATGCGGCGGCGGCCATGCGGCGGCGGTGGCGGTGCGCGTCTGCGTGGGGGACCCTTCCGGCCGCCTATGCCTCCTTGCACCACAAACCTACCGCGGCGAACGTATCTACCCGCCGGCGCCGGGCTTCGTCCCATCGTCGAGCCAAGAGCGAGCGAGCGAGCGAGCGAGCGACCGTCACGAGCAATCGACCGCGGCGGGAGAGTGGCATCTCGGCCGTCGCGGCGAATGGATGCTGCGCGGACATCCATCACAGCTCGGGCGGCTGGCGCGGCCGCTCCGCTGTCGCCGCCGCGATCGGGCGGGCAGGTGGCGGCGGCGGCGGGAAATCCATCGACTCGGTCGGTCGACGAGTCCCACGGATCTGTGAATCAGGATCATTTTGCTCTGCAGCGACGCGTGTGCGATGCGTGTGCGGCGCGCGAAGGTATCAGCTCGGTCCCGCCGCGTCCCGCAGGCTCGCGAAGCCGCCGAGCGTGCGCGGGCGGGCGAGTCGCGGCGGCGGGACGGCGAGCGGCGCGGGCGGGTCGCCAATTTCTGGTGAGTTACGCACAAGAAGGAGAGGGTAGAGGCGAAACAGCGTCGGGAGTGCAGGTCGTGATTCGATGCGCCGCATCAAAGTGGCGGCGTCATCACGGGGTAGGGCTGCTTCATGATTGTTCCGCTGGACTGCCACCCCTTTTGGACCTGTTGTCGCGGCGTATATGATATCGCGGCTTGAAGCGGGAGCGCGCGAAGTGCCTCTGAAACTGCAACATCCGCGTGGAATGATAACCTCGAGATGGTCGCAATCGCCGTGGCGAGGTGATGACGGCATCAAGGGAGCTGCAATAGAATAAGCGTCCTTGCCGTTCGCCACCAGCGCTTTCGCCGCCGCGTCGGAAGCTACCGACTGACATTGCCCAGCGCCATGTCAGCATGTCAGCGTGCGTGCGTGACCCAGAAGCCCGGGTCGCGACCGGCTCCCGTCCCTGCATGAGGGAGAGCGAGCGAGCGAGTGAGTGAGCGCGCGCGCGGATTCGCCGGCGCCACCGGGTCGCCACTCGTCCCGGCGGCGGCCGCTCGCCCCGAGGCGCTCGGCTCGGGTCGCGCCGCCGAGCAGCGCGGTCGACCGCCTCGGGCCGTGCGGTTCACGGACGAGACAGCGAGTCCCACTCCGCCCGCGTCGCCCAAGTGCGCCGCAACCGCGCCGGCTGTGGGCCGAAGCAGGGTCGATTGGCAGAAACGGGCGGCCGGGGTGACTGTGCGCGTCGCAGTCGAGGCCATCGGCCCAGTTCCGCGAAAACTACCGAGCGGCGCGTAGTTTACGTCCGAGCGGGTCTCTCTCCTGGTCTCTCGCCGGTTGCGCAGACTCCCGATGACCGGCAGTTTACACCCCCAGCCGGAAATTTACCCTCCGACTCGCCCATCCCCCGGCGGCCGGCCATCCCCTCGCGCAAAAGCAACCAGCAGCTGCAGCGCGCTCGCCCGGTCGTTCGTCCCTGCCGGCCGCCCGCAGAACGGAATTCGCGCCGTCGGCCCGCAAGCCCGCGCCGAGCCGAGCGTCCGTCCCTCCGTCCCGCCGCCGTCCCGCCGCCGTCCCGCCCGCCGGCATGAGCGTCCTCGCCGCCGTCCGCGCGCCGGCGGCGCCCCGCAAGCTGCGCAAGGCCTGCTCGCTGCCGGCGTGCCCGCAGCTGCCGGGCCAGTGCATGCACTGCGCCTGCGACGGCCGCTGCGGCGGCCACGCGCCGGGCCGCTGCGGCGCGCGCCGCGAGGGCAACGGCCGCGGCTGCAAGCGCGCGGGGTGTCCGCGGGACGACCGCTGCGTGCACAGCAACCGCGCGACCTGCTGCCACTGCCGCAACCTCGTGTCCACCAACGGCCGCGCCGCGCGGATCCCCGCCGCGGCCGCGTCCGCGTCCCCGCTGGCCGTCGCCGTCGCCGGCGCCGGCGCCGGGCACGCGGCCGCGCGCAAGCGGCCGCACAGCGGGTCGCCCGCGCGCTTCCCGTCGCCCGCCGCGGCCGCGTTCGCCCGGTCCCCCAAGCGTCCGCGGGCCGACCTGTCCCCGCTGCTCGCGGGCCCGATCCCGATCCCGATCCCGAGCCCGATCCCAAGCCCGTCCCTGCCGCTCCCGGACCCGAGCGCGTCCCCGCGGGCCGCCGACCCGCCCGCGGCCGCGGCCCCGCCGGCCGCCGACCGCGCGCTGAGCGAGTGCGCGCAGTGGCGCGCGCGGCGCGCGGCGTGCAACCTCGTGGTGCTCGTGGACGGCGCGCAGTTCAACGTGCACAAGCACCCGGTGCTGCTCGAGAGCGCGCTGCTGCGGCGGCGCGCGCGCCCGCAGGCCGCGGCCGGGCGCGCCGTGCCCGTGCTGGACCTGCCGGCGTTCCCGGGCGGCGCGCGCGCCTTCGAGGCGCTCTGCGTGTTCGCCTACTCGGGCGACCTGCCGCTCGCTCGGCGCGCGCCGCTGGCCGCCGCCGTGGCGCTCGCGCGCGCCGCCGCGCTGCTCGACATGCGCTCGGGCCCCGAGCTGCAGCGCCGCCTGCTGCCCGCGCTGGCCGCCGCCGCCGCCTCGGCGCCGCTCGACGAGCTCGTGGCCGCCGCCTCGGCGCTCGACGCCGTGCCCGCCGGCGCCTGCGCCGCGCTGGCCGCGGCCTGCGCCGACGCGGCGGCCGCGCGCGTCGCCGACGGGCCGGGTCCCGACGGGTCGGGTCTCGACGGGCCGAGCGCCCACGGGCCGAGCGCCCACGGGCCGAGCGCCGACGGACTGGCCGCGCTGCTGCGCCTGCCGCCCGCGCGCTTCTTGGACGCGGCCCAGCGGCTCGCGCGCGGCGCCGGCGTGCTCGACGCGCTGTGTCTGCAGGCGCAGCTCGCGCAGCTGCAGCGCGAGGCGGCGGTCGCGGGCGGCGCGCGGCCCGCGGACGAGGTCGCGGCCGAGTGCCTGCAGCTGCTGCGGCCCGCGGGCGGGCTCGCGGCCGGCGGCGCGGCGGACGCGGACGCCGATGCGGACGGCGACCGCGCGCTGTGGCAGATGATGCTCGAGGACGCGGACGCGGACGCGGCGGCCGACGGCGCGCTGAGCGGCGAGCTGAGCTGGCTCGGGCTCGAGCCGTCGGCGACGCTGGCCGCGGGGTTCATTGTGTAGGCTCTAGGCAGTGTAGATTAGGCGCGGCTCGGCCCAAGCCGCCGCCGCCACCACCATCCACCCATCGATCCATCGATCGATCCATTGCTCCATTGATCCATCCATCCATCCATCCATCCGTCAAGCGGGCGAGCGAGCGAGCGATCCATCGACCGGCCGCGTGCTTGAGCAGCAGTGCGCTCGCGGCCAGGGGGCGACGACGAGGCGCCAGGAGATGGAGGCAGGACCGAAAGACTTGGATGGCGTCGGATCAATTGGACTTGCTGCCTAGGTCGCCTGTCGCTGTTGCATTGACTCGACAACAACTGCTGGGCGGGGGAGGCCCGCCGTAGGCGCAAGCGCCGATCTACTCCTTCTTCGCCTTGACTGCCGGCGCCTCCTGGTACGGGAAGCTCGCGTAGACGGCCATGCTGGCGGCGACGAGCCCGGCGGCGACGAAGACCTCGCGCGGCAGCACGGCGCCGTAGACGAGCGACTCGGCGACGGCCGTGAGCGCGATGCCGCAGATGAGCGCGAAGGACTTGAGCACGCCGCCGACGTACTTGGTCACGGTGCCGACGAGCAGTCCGCCGAGCGCGTTCGAGACCACGGGGATGAGCGTGTAGGCGTCGCAGCCCTCGAAGACGGCGTCGAGCGAGCGCAGCGCGTTGACGGCGGGCGACTCGTCGCTCGGCGTCTTGGCGATCGTGCTCCACACGGCCGGGAGCGCGAGGAAGAGGCTGCCGTAGAGCGAGAGCTCCATGGTCACGAGCGCCGCCTCGCGCTTGTGCTGCTGCATGGAGCGCTGCGTGATGGCGGCGCCGAGCCCCGAGAGCACGGACGCGAGCAGCACGGGGACGAGCCCGAACTCGACCGAGAGCGCCGGCGCGGCGTCAGCGTCGGCGCCGGCGCCGGCCGCCGGGCTCTTGGAGAGCGACAGCAGCATGGCGGCGCCGAGCAGCGCGAGCATGGCGAGGCACTGCGGCAGCGAGTACTTGGTGCCGATGAGCAGCCGGATGAAGAGCGCGGACCAGAGCAGCTTGGTCTGGTTGAGCAGGTTGAACACGATGGGCGGCAGGTGCTGGCACGCCACCTGGATGAGCACGTTCTGCACCGCGTAGGTGCACGCGGGCAGCCCCGAGGCCGCGAGCGACTCGCGCAGCGTCCAGCGCTTGGCCACGGCGCCTAGCGCGCCAGAAGACGCGAGCGTCAGCGCCGCCAGCAGCAGCTTGCACGTCTCGCACGCGATCACGAGCACGGACGAGTGCTTGACGCCCGACGCGAACTCCTTGAACAGGATCGGCTGCAGACCGAACTGCACGGCCAGCAGCGCCATGGCCACGTAGCCGATCCAGGAGGACGACGAGGAGGACGCGGGCGCCATCGTTGCGGTCTGGCGGCAGCGGCGGCGGCGGCGCAGGCGAGGGAGCGAGGGAGCGAGGGAGCGACTGCCTTGAGCGGGGAATCCGCGACTGACGCTGTGCGTCGTGGAGGCGCGCTTGGTGTGGCGCGTCGGCCGCTTGGGGCGGCGCGTCGACTTTGCGACGAGGAGCTGCGCATGATGTCTCGCAGGTCTTGATGCATACAAACTGTGCTGAGCGAAGAGGCGTAAACATATCAGCACCGCAAGGGTCTGTATTCCCGAAGGTCTTTTGATGCGCCACCACCGTGTCTGTCATACACTGTCAACGGATTGCAGTCTTTTCAACACAAAGCGCGCACGCAGACTGGAGGCGGTGGAAGGAAGCTGGCAGAAGGCGTCGGCGTCGTGTGGAGCTTTGATTTGGGTCGCGAGGTTGATTTCGGTACTCCCAAAGTACAATTTGGAGAGTACCCAGAATAGATCGAAGGACGTGCATTCTCGTGATACTCAACCCTGCGCGCGTTCGGCTGCCCATGCACGAGGCGCCGCGTCGGCGCTGCCATCAGTGTTTCTACGGGCGGTGCTATTTCGAGGCGCTCGTCATGCGCGCGAAGCGCTTGGACTGGTCGATTCATCGCCGCGACATGCAGAATCGACGGCTCCAACTACGCTGTTGCCAGCATATACGCACCTGCGGACGACGGTGACCGGCCGCGGTTCTTTCGCTGCCTGTCGAAGTTGTCGCCACCGGCCATGCCCACCATCGTCGGTGGCGACTTCAACTGTTGCAGTGATGCAACGGTGGATCGGTTGCCTCCAGCTCGCCCAGACCGAGGAGCGGCCGAGCTTGAGGAGTTCCTCGCCTCATGGAAGCTCACGGATATGGGGAAGCTCCGCCAGCGCGTTCGCATTCGCGATTGACCGGTTCGACTCGCGCACCAGCCGCTCCTCCTCGACCGCTAGCCGGCCGACACATTCGCGCGAGCGCGCTCGACCGCGGCCTGCACCTCCTGCCTCGCGGCCGAGCGTTCCGCCGCCGCCAGCTTCACGCGCGCCTCGTGCGCCGCCGACTCGAGCGCCACGACCTCGTCGCGCACCGACGCGTTCTCCACCAGTGCAAGGTGTAGGCTCGCGCTCAGGTCTGCCAGCGCCTCGGCCGCGCCGTCCGACCCGGCCACGGCCATGTCGTCCTCGTTCTAGTCTCCGCCGACGCGTGCGCGGATACATACAGCCGAGAGCTGTTGTTGGTAAAGAACGATTTCTCCCTTTTCAATCGACTGAGATCGCATGGTGGCCGATCCAATCGTGCCTGACCAATCCCTGCCACTGCATTGTTGATCCGACTCGCCTCGCCTCGCCTCGCCTCGCCTCGCCTCAAGCGGTGCGCAGTGCTCGTCGTTCATGCGATGTGACCAGTCGCGCTGCAGGTCTATCCGGCTGGTACACCCGAAAGACCGAAGCTTGAGCGTGGACGGGAGAGTGTGCGGAAACTGACGCGCTGACGCGGCGCTGACCTGGCGTCCGCTGCAGTTCGAAGATCGTCCGCTGCTCTGAATTGTCGGCGTCAAGAGCGGCCGAGAACGTGGGCGAGCGAGCCTTCCATCGGTTCCGCTGTGCCTGCTGCTCGATGGCGAGCCGAGCGACAAACGTCGTGTACAGCCAGCACCACAAGATACCACCATTTTGCCGCTTTTTGAGCTCACTATCGGACATGAAGAATGATGGCTGTACTCGCTCCAAGCCTTGACACTGTTCCTGTGCGCAAGCTGCCGCTCGGCGGCAACACTCGACGCTCTGTGCTCGGCGCTCGGCGCTCGGCGCTCGGCGCTCGATATGCCGCCAACCATCGCGACGAAGCAGCCGAGCGGTCAAGTGTTCGAGCGATATGCAGTCCGCCGTCGTAGATAGCAGACACGAGAGTCGCTCGTCCGGCTGCTGCTCCAGGCCGGGGACGCTGCCAACACTCCGCGAGCTGCTCGGAGCCGCCGCAATCGCCTGCTACGGCTCACGACACGCGTCTCAATGGGCGACGCGACCAACTGACTAATCGGCCGACCAACTAACTCGCTGGCATTTCGCCATCACAACGCAACCCAGCGCGCCACATAAACCCATGTGATTGGTGGAATTGCATCCAAGACGGCACGTCATTGGACATAAACCTGGTCTGATTCGGATGCCGAAGTCCATGGATCACATCCGATGGCGTAGAAGAGGAGACGGGAGGGTGATACCAGACCGGAGCACGCAGGCAGGCAGACCGGGGCACGCAGGCAGACCGGGCCACGCAGGTACCGCTACCACGCTGACCACTGCGTGCGTACCGCCTCCCGGTTGCCAGCGCCAGCGCCGTCAGCGCCGCATTCTCGCTTTGGCGGCCTCGCGCGCACCCTCCTAGCAGCCTCCTCCGTCCGTTCCCAGTGCCCGCGACCATGGGCGAGATCGACCACGACCTGGAGGGAGCGTCCCTCGGTACCATCATCGGCACGGGCCTGCTGCTGGGCATCGTGCACGTGATCACGGGACCGGACCACCTGAGCGCGCTGATCGTGCTGAGCGCCGGCAGCTCGTGGCGTTCGTGCCAGCTCGGCATGCGCTGGGGCGTGGGCCACTCGACGGCGCTCATCGTGCTCACGATCATCTTCCTCGCGGTGAACCAGGGCATCGACCTCGACACGTTCGGCACCTACTGCGACTTCATTGTCGGGCTCCTCATGATGGCGCTCGGCCTCTGGGGCCTCGTACACTACCTGCGCGTGCGCCGCGCCGTGAAGGATGCCGACGGCAAGGAGGCCGCGCTCGACAGTGCTGAGCGCGGCAGTCTGCAGCGTTCACCTGCCGACTCGCACGCCGACTCGCCCAAGGCCGACTTCCACGCGCACGAGCCGGCCGTGGTCACTCCGTCGTCGGCGGGGCGGGGCGCTCACGAGCTCCACTTGCACCATCACCATCACCACCACCTCGAGTCGGCGGACGGTACCTCCAAGACCATGTGCTTCGGCAAGCTGCCGGCGCCGAACATCAAGGACGCGCGCACGCAGAAGCTCGCATCGTTCGGCTATGGGCTCATTCACGGACTGGCGGGCACGGGTGGCGTGCTGGGCGTGTTGCCCGCCGTCATGCTGGACAGCTGGGGCAAGTCCATGGCCTACATCCTCGCCTTCTCGGTCGCCTCCATCTTCATCATGGGCGTCTTCGCTGCCATCTACGGCGAGGTGACGGGTCGCATCGCCAGCGCCTCGGCCGCGCTCGTGTACCGCGTCGGCATCTTCTCGTCGCTCGTGTCGCTCGTCGTCGGCGTGCTCTGGGTCGTGCTCGTCGCCACCGACCAGCTGGACGCCGTCTTCGGCTGACGCCGACCGGCAACCGACCGCGCGCAGCCCTCCACGCGTCTCGCGAGCAGCGTTGCAGTGGATGGACGGGCCGCCAAGGGCTCCGAGTGCATGCATGTCGTCGATTGATCGTCGTTGGGTGGCGCCAGTCACTCATCAATGAATTAACGTGCTGAGGCGCGTCACGGTGTCGCTCGGGCGTCTAACCAGCCCGTCGTCCAGCGAGACGGACGGCGAAGCGCACTAACAGCGCGTTCGTACAGTGGCCGTCGCGGCATCGGCGCGCAGCTGGCGCATGCATTCGTCCCCGCGGCATTAGGCGCTCGGCGGTCGCGCCGATTGCGGTCGCGCCGATTGCGGTCGCGCCGGATGGAATGGACCGGCGCCGCTCACACGTCGCAGATTTTCGCGCGCGACAGGCGAAATAGAATCAGTGCGTTCGCGCGTGTTAAACGAACTTAGTACGAACTTAGTGGGAGGCGGCTTCTTCGCGCGTCGGTCCTCGACGACCTCCCATCATTCGAGCCGCTCGTCGGAGCCGCTCGCCCCTCGCCTCCCTCCCTCCTCTCGCTCGCGCGCCGCAGCCGATGGGCGTCGAGGATGCGACGGCGGCGCTCGCGCACGCGTCGGTGCCCGCGATCATCGGCACGGGTCTGCTGCTGGGCATCGTGCACGTGATCACGGGACCGGACCACCTGAGCGCGCTGATCGTGCTGAGCGCCGGCAGCTCGTGGCGCTCATGCCAGCTCGGCATGCGCTGGGGCGTGGGCCACTCGACCGGTCTCGTCGTCGTCACGGCCGTCTTCCTGGCGCTCAACCGGCACCTGGACATCGACCGCTTCGGCAGCTACTGCGACTTCATGGTCGGCTTCCTCATGCTCGGACTCGGCGCCTGGGGGCTGCGCCACTACCTGCTGTTGCACCGCAAGCTCGAGGCCAAGCATCGGTCGCACGAGGTGACTGAGAAGACTCCGCTAGCGACCGAGGCCGGCGGCAGCGGCGACGCCGAGGACGACGCCGAGGACGACGCCGAGGTGCGCAAGATCCTGCACGAGCACGGCGCGGACCACGACGACGCGGCGGCGGCGCGCTCGTGCTGCTTCGGTCTGTGCGCGGCCGACATCAAGAACCCGCGCACGCAGCAGCTGACGGCGTTCCTGTACGGCACGGCGCACGGGCTGGCGGGCACGGGCGGCATCCTCGGCGTGCTGCCGGCCGTCATCCTCAACGACTGGACAAAGTCGTCGGCGTACCTCGGCGCGTTCTGCGCGGCCTCGATCCTCGTCATGGGCGCCTTCGCGGCCGCCTACGGCGAGCTCACGGGCCGCGTCAGCCGCTTCTCGGACGCGTCGCTCGTGCGCGTCGGCGTCTTCTCCTCGTGCGTCTCGCTCGTCGTCGGCGCGCTTTGGGTCGTGCTCGTCTCCACCGGCACGCTCGACGAGGTGTTTGGCTAGACGACCGGCCGTCCTGCTGGCCGACTCGCCGACTGGGCAGCGAGGCGTAGCGCGCGACGCTCCCCCGCCCGAGATGGATCCCGCAGCAGGTAGGCTACAGACCGGCAGCTAGGATGGAACACGCTGCCTGTGGCCTTTGCACCTCGACGCGCTGGGCGTCCGACGCGCCGGCCATCGGCCGCAGCGGCCCCGCGCGGCTGCTGACGACACGGAGGCGCGCGTGGCGTGCGGTGCGGCGGCTTGGGGCCGGCGCGCGCGTGGCCGGCGGCGGTCAGGAGGCGAGAGAGTGGCGCCAGCGCTGAGCTTGTGAGTCACGTCTTATTCGGACGGCGTTCTGCCTGCTGCATCTAGGATAAGAGGCGTTTGGCTTGTACGAGGTCGCCTTAGTATGGATTTAACTTTGGAGAGGGTTGAGTCGCGAATAAGATACCAGAGTCCCAAATAAGATTCGAGTCGACTACTCGAAATTAGTCCTCGTTTTAGTCGACTGAGGCCGCTTCGCCGAGCCACTGGCGCCTCACGCCGCGAACATGCATGCGGCCAGTGTCCATCGCCGACGAGTCAGTCTCGGCCGCACGCAACGCCAGCGCCAGCAGCAGCAGCAGCAGCAGCAGCAGCAGGAGCGAGGTCTCTACTGGCTGCGGACGAGTCATTAGACGGCGCGAGCGTGACGGCCGCGGCCTCAGCACGGATGCCCGTCCTCGGCCTCGTCGCCCGCGCGCGGATGCATTGACGGACCTTGGCTATGCGTCCGCGCAGCCGTGGCGCGTCCGAGCCCGCCGCCTAATCGGTCCGCAGAGTGGCGAGCGTTCAGAGGACGCCGGTGGGGAGAAGGTGAGGCCACGCGCGGACCCGCCACGCGCGTAATGCCTCGGTCTAGGGATGAACGCAGCAGCTCGCGCAGCGGATCCGGGCGCCGTGCGACCGGGCGGCGCCGCGGGCTCTCACGCAGCCGCCACGCTGGCCGAGGAGCCAGACGCGCTCACTTCGCAATCGCCGCGCTCCCGACCGCGTCCGTCGCCGCGGCGTTCCCCCGTCCGACCGTAGGCACTACCTGCCGGTTGGCTAGCTAGCCACGTACGTCTCCACTCGGCGCTAGAGCGGTCCCAGCATGAGCTTGAGCGCGTCCGGCAGCGGCGAGGAGATCGAGACGGTCGGCTCGCTCCTCGGCGCCGGGCTGGGCGAGGGCATCGTGCACGTGCTAACGGGTCCGGACCACTTGGCGGCGCTCGTGATGCTGACGGCCGGCTCGTCGTGGCGCTCGTTCCGGCTCGGCGCCATCTGGGGCGTCGGCCACTCGCTCGCCATGATCGTGCTCACGATCGTGTACGAGCTCTCGGAGAAGGGCTTCGACATCGACACGCTCGGCTTCTACTTCGACTTCATCGTCGGCATCCTCATGCTGCTGCTCGGCCTCTGGGGCCTCAGCCACTACGTCGAGGTGCGCCGCGCGGCGCTCGACAAGCGCATCGCGACCGAGATGGCCTTCGCCAATGCCTACAACCAGCAGCGCCACACGCAGCAGCCGCCGCTGAGCAACCACCGGCGCCACCGGCACGAGCTCATGACCGTGGCCGAGATGGAGGCCGCCGCCGCTAACGACACCCGCGTGCCCATGATGGGCGACCAGCACCCGCCTGCGGACGCCTACTACCAGCAGATGAGCGCACGCGACGCGCCGTGCCGGCCGCTCGCCGCCGGAGACGCGAACCCACCGCCGGTCGCCAGCGCCGCGACGGCCTCGACGAGCCAGCCGTCGATTGAGGACGGCGGCGTGGCGCGCGCCGCCTGCCAGCTCTGCGGCGCCGTGACCACGGACATCACGAGCTCCGCCACGCTGCAGGTCGCCGCGCTCTTCTACGGACTCGTGCACGGCTTCGCAGGCACGGGCGGCGTCGTCGGCGAGCTCAGCGACGACGTGTTCGACGACGCCGGCAAGATGTCGGCCTACCTCGGGGCCATCACGGTCGGCGCCATCTTCACTATGTCGGTCTTCGCCGCCGCCTACGGAGAGCTCACGGGCCGCGTCATGCGCCGCAACGACACGATGCTCTACCGCGGCGGCATCTTCTCGGCGCTCATATCCTTTTGCGTCGGTCTGCTCTGGGTCGTGCTCGTCGACACGCAGCAGCTCGGCAACGTCTTCGGTTGAGCCGCCGCCGCCGCCTACCAACGGCTCGGGATGGCTCGCAGGTCGCTCGAGACGGCCGCCGCCGTCCGTATGTATGCGTGGCGTGCTCGTCTTCCGTGTGCTGGCCGCCGGACGTGGGCCGGCGGATATGAACTGGTAATATACACTCCGTCTCCGTCTCCGTCTCCGTCTCCGTCTCGCACCCACCCCCACACACACATATATACACGCGCGCGCGTACACGCGGCGCTAACGGCCGTCGTCGTCGCCGAACACGCGGTCGAGCCGCCCGGTCGCCTGCAGCGCGAGCCAAGCGGCGCCGACGCCGACTGAGAGTAGCGCCGAGCCGGCGGCGACTGCGAGCGCACCGCGCGCCGAGCCACGGCCCCAGCGGCGTGTCGCCTCGCCGTAGGCCGCCGCGAAGACGCCCATGCCGAGCGCCGAGCTGAGCGAGAAGCCCACGAGGAAAGCCGCCGCGGGCGAAGCGTGGCGCATGGCGAGCACCGGGAGCACGCCGAGCAGCTCGCCCGGACCCGCGATGCCGTGCACAATGCCGACGCATACGCTCGCGAGCGCGGGCGAGGCCCAGGCGCGGCAGCAGCCGACGTGGTCGTGAAGGTGGTCGTGGCTGTGGCTGTGGTCGTGGTCGTGACTGTGGTCGTGGCTGTGACTGTGGTCGTGACTGTGGTCGTGGTCGGCTGTGAGCCGGACGTAGGCCGCGTCCTGGCACGAGGCCTTGCTCCAGTCGCCCTCGGCGGCCGCGCGCTCGGCCGCGGCCCTGTAGGCGGTAACGCCGGCGGCGAGCGTCCAGGCGCCGAGCAGCAGCAGCGAGACGCCCGTGAGGTAGTTGCAGGCCTCGCGCAGCGCCGAGAGGTCGAGCGCGCGGCCGGCGGCGAGCGCCAGGGCTGCGACGATCGCGATGCCGGCCGAGTGACCAAAGCCCCACTGCACGCCGAGTGCGAGCGCCTCACGCCACGAGCGGCCGCTCGCGAGCGCCGCGAGAGCTCCGAGGTGGTCCGGGCCTGGCCGGCGGGTCGTTGAGAGAGAGAGAGAGAGAGAGAGAGAGAGAGAGTGGGTGAGAGAGAGAGAGTGAGAGAGTGCGGGGTATGGATAGAGGAGAGAGGGGAAGAGGGCGAGTGCGGACCGGTGAGGATGTGGAGCACGCCGAGCGACACGCCGGTGGCGAGCGCGTTGGCCACGGACGCGTGAGCGAGGGCGAGCGGCATCCCGAGGAGCATGCCAGCGGGGATCAGTCTGTGCGAGCTGGCGGCGGGACGGCCGCGGCGCTTGAGGGAGCGCCGGCTGGCGCGCCGCTTGGCGATGAGGCGCGGCACGAGATCCCGACTGGCTGCGGCGGCGCTGCGGCTAGATACGATCGCGGTGCGGGAGGTGGAGCTTGTTGGTCTATTTTACTCGAAGACCTCGTCCATGACACCCGTGGCCTGCAGCACGATCCACGCGACGCCGACGATGATGGAGAAGCTGGCCGAGCAGAGGCCGATGCGGAGCTCCATGAGCAGCGAGTTGCGGCCGAGTCGGCCCGTGACCTCGCCGTAG
>JAADYC010000411.1:0-21454 GCA_023338135.1 Phytopythium kandeliae | reverse complement strand
GTGCTGCTCTTCTCGGCGCGGCCGCCCTACAAGCGCGTGAGGCGAGCCGGAGGACGCCTCGCGGGCTTCGCAGGCGCGCACGAGGCGGCGGGGTACGCCGTGCAGTGCAGCTTCAGTCCCGATGGCGCGCTGCTGGCGTCCGGTGACGCCGGCGGGCGCCTCGTGCTCTACCGCGATGCCGACGGCGGCGTCGCGCAGACGCTGCGTCTCGCCGACGGACCTGGCGAGCCCTCGCCTGTGATTGCGGCCGAGTTCAGTCCTGCCGGACAGCGGGACGCTGCCCTGGTGGCCGGGGACTGGCGCGGATGCATCCACGTGCTGCGTCTGCGCGAGAAGGAGTGAGCGAGGGCAGTGCATACATTGCCTACCGTCCGGCTTGCTCGGGCTCTTCCTGCTCTTCTGCCTCGTCCTCCTGCGCGCGCTCGGCGTCTCCGTCAGCGTGGGCGTCCTCGATGGCCTTGCGCGCCGCCGCGAGCTTGCGCTCGACCTTGGCGCGGCGCTTGGCGTCTGAGCGCGGCAGCAGCCTGCGCGCGGCGTCGAGGTGGCGCACGGCCTCGGCCCACGCCTGGTTCGGCGCGAGCACGCTGTCGGCGTAGATGACGTGCGTCTCCCAGTTCTTGGGTTGGAGCTTGAAGGAGCGCTGGAAAGCGGCGACAGCACCCTCGAGGTCGCTCGCGGCCGCGCAGGCTCGCCCAAGCGTGCACAGCAGCACGCTGCGGCTGCGGCGCTCGTGCCGCGGGATCTTGGCCAGCGCGGCGTCGACGAGCGTCTTGGCGCGCTCAGGGTCCGCCGGCAGCTCGAGCAGCGCGCGCAGGTTCCACACGGCAGCGCTCGAGTCGTCGAGTGCGAGCGCTCGCTCGAGCGCGGCGCGCGCGGCTGGGAGGTTGCGTTGGCGCTGCTCGATCTTGCCGAGCTCGACAAGCAGCGGCGCATCGTTCGGGATGTGCTGGCTCGCCATGGTGAGCACGGCGCGGGCGGCGTCCGCGCGGCCGAGGCGTGCTTCGACGCGCGCGAGCGCGCGCCAAGCCTCGACCGCCGTCGGCTGCTGCTTGGCGGCCTCGTCGAAGAGCTCGCGCGCGTTCTCGAGCTCGCCCAGCTGCTCCTCGAAGGCGCCCCAGGCCATGAGCAGCGCGCCGGCGTGGAGCACGTGCGTCATGGCGCGCTCAAAGACGCCGCGCGCCTGTGCGAGCCGGCCGAGGCGCGCGTGCAGCGAGGCGAGCGCCATGACGCTCGGCACGTGGTCTGGGAACTGCCCGAGCGCCTCCGCGTAGAGCGCGCGCGCCACGTCGTCGTTGCCGAGCTCCTCCTCCATGCGCGCGTAGGCGTTGTAAGCGGCGGGCTCGACGTAAATGCCGCCGTCGATGAGCCGCCGGTAACCCCTGCGCGCCTCGTACACGTCTCCGAGCTTGAAGTGCGCCATGGCGCCGAGCAGCACGAGCCACTTGTGCGTCGGGAAGGCGCGCATGCCGCGCGCGACAACCGCGAGCGCGTTGCGGAAGAGCCCCGCGTCGAATTCGGCCTTGGCCCAGGCGTGCCAGACCTGCGCCGACGCCGCGGGCAGCCGCGTGGCCGCCTCAAAGAGCTCTCTCGCGCGCGCCAAGTGTTGCTGCTTGGCCTCGAAGACCGCGTGCGCCTGCAGCACGAGCGCGTCGCTGGGGTGCGCACGCGCCAGCGCCTCGAAACGCGCGCGCGCGGCCTGCGGTCGGCCCGCCTCGGCCTCGTAAAGCGCCATGCCGAGCCCGGCCTTGGCGTTGCTCGGGTCCGTGGCCAGCACGACCTGGAAGAGCCGCTTGGCCTCGCGCAGGTTGCGCGCCTCGAGCTCCATGGAGGCCCAGGACTGCCAGAGCTCCGGGTGGAAGCTCGCCTTGGCCGCCTTGGCGAAGATCATGCGCGCGAGCTCGAGGTTCCCGGCCTTCCACTCCATGACGCCCCACTTGTTCCACATGCCCATGTCCTGCGCGTAGTGCTGCTGCAGCACGTTGCGGAAGAGGTGGCGCGCCAGCGGCACGTCCTCGCGCACCAGCTCGTTCAGTGTCGGCTCTGGGCCCTGCCAGCGCCGCTTGACGCCCTCCAGCAGCGCCGCGTCCGGCTCCCACGGCAGCTTGCCTGACAGCTGCGAGAACTTGTGCTCCACCTGCCGTGCGTAGTCCTGGCCCTCGTACAGCGCGTCCACCGCGCGGTAGCCGCCGCGTCCCGCGCTCAGGTGGCGCAGGGGGGGCGAGCACGCGCCCGCGGGCCGCACGACAGCCGCCGTTGCGCGCAGCAGCGGCGCCGCGCGCCGGAGCGAGCGCGCCATGGGCCACATGCGCTGCATGCCGGTCGATTGCGGAAAGTGCGGGTTGTGCGGCGGCGGGTATCCGGTCGGTGATTGGTCGAAAAGGCAAGAGAGCGTACGGTGGGGGGCCGAATAGAGAGCCGCGGCGAGCAGAGTCCCTCGCTAGAGTGACGGGCAGTCAAGCGACTCCTCGGCGGCTCTGGGCCAGTCAGTCAGAGGCGAGGAGCTCCCGGCTGTGCGTCGGCTGCTGCCTGCGCATGGGCGTCGGGCGGAGCACTTGCAAAAAGCTCATTCCGAGGACTCCCGGGGTTTTTCTTGCATCGGAAAAGCATCATGTCGGCTGAGGAAGTGGTTGCGGAGGTCCCTAAGGAGCTGGGCGAGATGGACGCGCTGCAGGAGGTGCTCAAGAAGGCGCTCATCCACGACGGACTCAAGCGCGGGCTGCATGAGGCCGCCAAGGCGCTCGACTCGCGCCGCGCGCGCCTCTGCTGCCTCGCGCAGGACTGCGACGAGCCCAGCTACAGCAAGCTCGTGCGCGCGCTTTGCGAGGAGCACGGTGTGAACCTCATCCTCGTCCCGTCGGGCAAGCAGCTCGGCGAGTGGTGCGGTCTGTGCAAGATCGACAGCCTCGGCGAGGCGCGCAAGGTCGTGTCGACGTCGTGCGCTGTCATCACGGACTTCGGCGAGGAGTCGCACGCGCTCAACGTGCTGCTCAACTACCTCAAGAACCAGGGAGAGAACTGAGCGCACCGCCTGTAGGACGTACACCACGGCGCCAGCTCCGCGGCTGCTTCGGCGTGTCCGCGGGGTCGGCGGCTTGTGAGCCCTCTCCGCCGCGGGGGCCTTCAGCACGGAGCTTTTGACAACGACGCGCGTTATCTCGTGCCGCTCGGCCGATGCAGGCTGTCTGCGTGCCTGCGTTTATTGACTGAGGCTTGATTTACGCTGTTTACTTCACTGCAGGCGGGTGCCCACGTCCTGGACGACTCGCCGGGAACACTTTGAGCGGCCATCCTTGGCGTGCTAAATCTTTGTCGGGTCTCCAGCTCGCCAACGACGGCAATCTAGGAGCTGCCTACGCCTTTGCCGCGGCTCCTGACGATGTAGTTTCATTCGAGGAGCCGGCGGCGAGCGTGGCCGTACGAGCGATGCCAGCACGGGTGCCGCATCAAGGCTCCGCACTGACGCAGCTTGGAGCGGGGCGGCGACAGCAAGCTGTGGCGGTCATCACGATGCTGGTCAGGAACCTTGACGGCTTCGGAGTACGCGGGATGGGTCTCTTGGCGTCGTCGGGCTTCGAGGACTCGCTGCAGCCACGATGGGTTGAGGGAAGCGTGAGCAACTGCTTGATGCTAGTCCTCCTGCCGTGCGCGCTTGTCCGATCGGAACGAGTTCCTCTGCTCGACCTGGTTTAATGCCTCAAACCCATCTGATCGTGCGTATTTCGCCTTCTTCGTCTTGCGCTGTGTCACACGAAGCACACACAATGTCAGAGGGCGAGTCCAACACATAACTTCAAGAGGGATCGTCGCCGCACCTCAATCTCAGGCGACGTCCGCCGACAGCTCTCCATGAACGGATGCTGAAGGGCTTGCGTCGGTGTGATCCGTTCGTTCGGGCTGGTGTGACACAAACATGCGCGCAGTTCAGAGAGTTAGAACTCTACTTCACCTTGACAGCAGACTGCGAGCAAGTCGAGCCTTCACGCACTCATAACGCAGCATCATGAGGATGAAATCCTCGAAGAGAGGGTACTGATCGATCCCGTGCATCTTGTCGAGGTTGTACTTGACCGTGCCCTTCAGTACTTCGCTGAGGCTAGTTGAGACAGGTGGGAGCGAGCGCTGCATCCGACACAAGCGCACCGCGAGGCGTCAGGACAGATTCATGGCGTTCGACGCTGGACTGAGCGGCACTCACCGCCACCGAAACCTTGGCAGGAGGAGCCTTGTGTACCTTCAGTCGGTATTCAATCCACCGCTGCCCTCCCTCAGTCACGGGGAATTCGTCGAAATAGAGGCCGCGGTAGTGCGCATTTGCCTTGCGGATGAGTTCATCTGGGACCATGCCCAGGGCACTGATTATTCGGGACATTTGGTCGTACTTGTCGTACCCAGGGAAGAGCGGCTTGCCGGTGTGAAGCTCCACCTGGCAAGACCCCAGACAATGTCGACCTTTAGAGACTGAATGCCATGCAGGAGACCGCTCAGCAAATCAAAGGCGTACCAGGATGCAGCCAAGACTCCACATGTCGATGGCAGTAGTGTACGGTAGTCCAAGAAGAACTTCAGGAGCGCGGTAGAAGCGGCTTTGGATGTATTTGTACATCTGGAACAGACACAGACAAGAAACGCCACCACAGGGATTAGATGTCGAGACTCTGATGCATCGCAGCACAGAGAACGTACTTGTTTGTGCTTGAAGCACGAGCTGCCGAAGTCAATCAACTTGAGCTGACTGTGGCCTGCGTTGACGAGCAGGATGTTCTCGGGCTTGAGGTCGCAGTGGATCACGTCAACTCGCGGGTGCTTCAAGAACTCAAGCACCTGGTGCGTGAGCAAAAGCGCAGCAAAGGTGAGCAGGCACCATCGACAACACCACATAGGCTTGCGAAAGCACAGTACCGTCAAAATCTGCTTGGCAAACTTGCGGATGACCTTGAAGCTTAGCCCCGTGAATTTGGTTTGCTTCAAAACGTCGTAGAGATTTGGCCCAAGTAGCTCAAACACGAGACACTGGTGCTCCCCGTGCATGAACGAGTCTAGCAGGTGGACTGGAGGAGCAGCAAGATGCAGAGTGTGAGCTAGACCGCAGAGCTGCTTCTATCTCACGGCGCGGGCCCGCACCTATATGCTTGGTCGCACTGCTTCCAGTACTCCGGAGCGTATTGAGCAGCTCGATCTCGAGCTGGGCGTGTTCCGTGAACCGCTTCTGCGCCTTCACGACCTTAATCGCCACCATCTTGCCTGTCTGGTTGTCGACAGCCTCGGCAACGACCCCGAACGCCCCCTATGTGTCGCACAACGCACGCGAGTAATTGGTAAGTGCTGCTTCGGAGGTGGATCGGGATCTCGGGAAGGCTGCCGAGAATGACGCACCATGCCAAGGCGCTTGCCTGTGACGCGGTAGCGACCATTATTGAAGACTTCGTCGCCGTTCACCGAGAAGACGTAGTGGTCTACAGCCACTGGGCTCTTGCTCGACTTGGCCAGCGCGCGTTTGTTGGTGGGCAGCGCCGTGCCGTCTGGTCCGAGCCCGCGCTTCTTGTAGTAGTTCTGTCATCATCGCGTCGCGAGATCGAGGCAAGGCGTGAGTCCCCGCACCTCCACGCTGCATCCTCGCGCTCGCGCTCGAAGCGCTCGAGACGCTCGAGGTTGGCGCGAAACGGAAAGGACGGGAAGGGACGCACCGAGTTGATCTTCATGAAGGTGCGGATGAGGTCGATGGAGAGCTGCCGCCGAGGCGCCGCGGCGTCCGGACGCTGCGCGTCGGCCTGCGGCTCGGCCTTGACGTCCATCGTGAGGCTCTCGCGTCCGCCGGGCCGTCCCTCGCCTCGCGCTTCGCGCCGCGCGCGTGCTTCCCTCCCTTTCTCGGGTTCGGCTGCTGTTTCTATCTGTTTTTCTCTCTTGTTTTCTCCGGTCGCCCAGCGAGGCGCGTGCGCGGACCGCCCGCTCGACGCGCCGCCGAGGTTTTTTACCCAGCAGAGGCGATTTCGCAACGGACACGGAGGTTTATCGGCGGCAAGGCGAGGTTTTTCAAGGGCAACTCGAAGGAATTTGGGCGGGAAGCGAGGAGGCGAGGAATCTTCACGCGCCAAAAGAAACCAATGCCAGCCTCTCGCCTCCACGCAACGTTCCGCGTACCTTCACCGCGATCTGCAATCGCGACCCTCCGCCCGACTGGCGATGGGCTCGTCCGCACACACGCGTCCGCCGTCCTGTGCGGCTCGAGAGTCGCGGCGCCTGCCCAGCCGCGCTCGGCTCGTCGCCGACGGCGGCTCCCACCTCAAGCCTCTGCCGGCGGCTAAGAAAAACATACAGTCCCACTTTGTCGAGCGGCACAACCCGAAAAACCTTGATCACGAGGTTTTGAGGTGGAAACACCGGCTTGTGCTGCCGCGCGAGTTTGCGCGGGAAACCCGAAAGACGCGCATGGCATGGAGACTCCTCGTCAAGAGACGGGGAGGAGTGGGCTCGCCTCGGCCGCCGCTCGAACAGCCAGCGCCGCAAGCGTCTGCAGAGCCGTTGCCGGCGCTGGCAGACGCGCGCGCACCAGTGTACGATCGGCGCGGCGGCAGATTACGCAGAGATATGTGACTGTGCGAGGGCATGCTGCTGCGAAGATTCCGCCCAACGGCCACGTTGAAGTGCTCGCGAACCGCCGCGGCTTTGACCCATTCCTCTTTGTGTGTCCAGGCATGCGCACCAACTTGTCACTTTGGGACAGTGAGGCTGCTCTGTTCGACGCTGCGAGGGAGTGAGCCGACGCAAACGGCTCTGCTCGCAGACGGCTGCTTGCTCACGCTCGGCGAGAACGCGCTTGCATACGCCTTGGAGCGCGACTCTATCCATACGCGAGTCGTTTCGCTGGCGAAACCCAGCCCAGTCGTCAGATGATGCCTCGAATGCGACCCACAAAACGACTGGGGGCCAGTGAAAAGGGATCCAAGCGGTTTCTGTCGTTCCACTAGCGTTCCGAAGCGAGCCACGGATCGCAAGCCCAGAGGGGTCAGTGGACTCAGGGAAACGCGACGCGGCAGCGAGTTTCGTTGCCAGTGTCCACACCGCAATTCGCCAGCGAGATGCCGCTGCTTTGAGCAGCAACCTGACTGTGGCGTTGTGAGACTGCATTGGTCACTGACGATCCTCGCGTTGTAGGCGTTGATTTGGATCATGGCGCGGCGTCTTCAAAGCAACGGTGGCAACGCCAGCCGACGCGTTGCATGAGGAGGCACCACGCACGCGACAGGTTGTGGTCGTCAATGAAGTGCTCCAAAGCCAGACTCAAAGCTCAGAAACCGACATCACGAGTATTTCGAGACCTCTTCAAGCTCGAAGCGTTTCACTCTGTCGCAGCGCAGACCTAGGCGCTCTATATGCGTGGACTCCCCTAAAAACAACTCGACCAAGTGGTTTGGAGCGAACAGCATGCATTGCGACATCTGTGCGGCTGCTGGCGTTCGATCTTGCGGAGGAGAAGGCTCTGGCTCGAGCTCTGTGTGCTCCAGTGGCAAGATTTGAGAGACTCATCGCCTAGAGATGCTCTCCTGTTTTTCCTCGCTCCTGTCATCCTGTTTCCGAAGGAACTCGCCCGTGGTGTCGGCCGCCGACTCGTCCAAGGCGCTACAAGAGCCGCTGCTGGAGCCGACCCAATGGTTTTTGACTCAAGAAGAGATGGAAACGGCTCGCGGTGGAGAGCACCGGCACGACTTGGCGCTCTACTCGACAGGCAACAAGGCGACACTGTATCCCTCGTCGGCTCCGTACTTCGCCGACGCGGCCGCTGCGTTCCGGTCCGTCAACAAGCATGATCGTATCTACCTAACCGGTTGGAGCGTCGACAATGTGCCCTTCACTCCCGATCTCGACCACAACATAGCCAACACGGTGAATAGCGACTCACGATTCTTGAACCTAGTGGAGGCCGCTATCGCTCGCGGAGCAGACGTGCGCATGCTCGTATGGACCAACGTGCTGGAAAAGGAGCAGAACGTAGCCATGCGCGACCGAGTCAACTCCGCACGTCCAGCTCCGGTGCATGGCGGGCCAGCGCGATTTGTGTTTGACGATCGCCTGCCGCACACAACGTCGTCGCATCACCAAAAGTCGCTCGTCGTGCGGCGAGGACGTAGCCTCGCCGCCTATCTCGGAGGTGTCGACCTCACGAGCGATCGGTGGGACACCGCGACGCACAATAACGCCGCTCTGCGAGAGCTGTCGGGCGTCAAGAAGGACTTCGACGGCTGGCTGGACGCGCACTGCAAGCTCGAGGGACCCGCAGCACTCGACGTGGCCGCCAACTTCATCGCACGCTGGAATGGATCGCCTCGGCCGAGCACGAACGACGACTTGGTGGACGTTGTGCTGCGGTTCAATAACCCCGAGTTCGGAACCCTTCCTCGAATCGACGAGTCGCTCCCAGGAGAAGAGACCGAAGCAGTCGATGTGCGACAGCAAGGCGGGACACACGCAGTGCAGGTGCTGCGGACATTCAGCCCGGAACGTGGCGAGCTGTACGCTAGCTTCGCACCTCGAGGGGAGCAATCTATCTTCCATGCGCGCATCAAGGCCATCCGCAACGCCCGGAACTTTGTGTACATCGAGGACCAGTACTTCATCCTCGTGCCAGAGTTGCTGGACGAGCTTCTGCGCGTAATGCCGCGGCTCCAGCGCGTGATCGTGGTCGTCAACCGCACGACCCAGCCCGCGCTGACGGGCTACGCCAAGTACAAATTCGACATGGTTGAGCCGCTCCAGCGGGCCTTCCCCGACAAGTTTCGACTGTACACAACGCGCGCGGCGCGCAACCTCTACGTGCACACCAAGCTCGTGCTTATCGACGATGTGTTTGTCTCGCTCGGTTCTGCCAACTGGAACCGGCGCAGCATGACGAGCGACTCGGAGCTCGCCTGCAGCCTCATGGACGCGGAGCACGTACGCTCTGCGGACGGCATCACTGTCAGCAAGCTCGCGCTCGCGTTCCGACTCGACAAGTTCGCCGAGGTGTCGGCGATCGCTCGCGACAAACTCGCCAGTATGAAGCTGCTCGCAGCTTGCGACGCGATGGACGCCGCTGCTCGCGACGCTCGGGCGTCATCGCTCTGCGTCATTGAGCCGTACGTGATCGAGGACGAGAAGGCGCGCTTCCTCCTCGTGCCCGACAGCATTCGCCGCGTCGTGGACCCAGACCCGGACCCTGACGTGCCCGCCAACATCTAGACAAACACTCTGCGACCTTGAGAGACGATCAACGAAGAGGCTGTGACCTCAAGTTATGTGTGCCACAAACGATAGCGTGGTGTGCTGGAACGCTGCGCGAACGTTGCTTAAGCCACGTCGGACGCGTCATCGTCAAATCCTTGGTGAATGCGAATGCGAATGCATTGTGCGCGGCGCGTCGGCCACTTCCGGATCTGCCGACCGCCGCGCTTCCCAACGCCGCCCCGCTCCGCCCCGACCTCTTTAGCTCCGCGACACGATGGGCGACAAGCAGACGGACTTGGCGAGCGCGGCGCTCGGTGGCCGCGTGCTGTTCGCGACGGACGAGTGGTTTGCTCCGGCGCACCACCTGCTGCTGCCGGAGCCGCCCGTGTTCCTGCCGGACGAATTCACCGAGTTCGGCAAATGGATGGACGGCTGGGAGACGCGCCGCAAGCGCGTGCCCGGTCACGACTGGTGCCTACTGCAACTCGGGCTGCGCGGCATCGTCGAGTCTGTGGAGGTCGACACGGCGTTCTTCACGGGCAACCACTCGCCGCGCGTGTCGCTCCAGGCTGCGCGCTTCCCTGCTGACCCGAACGACGCCGAGACGCCGCCCGCGCTACGGGAGTTAAGTCGTAAGGCCACAGCCGAGCGTCCCATGGGCGTCTGCGCCTCGTCGGCGGACCTGGCACTGGCGGAGCAGTTGTGCTCGCACGAGTGGACAGAAATCATCCCCATGATCGGTGCGTCTCCCGCACTGGCGCTGCTGCTTTGCGCAGCCCCTGACCTGACTAACCAGCAACCGTGTCGACCATAGAGCTTGGCGCGGGATACCCCGAGACGCGGCGCAACGTACTGGTGATCCCGAAGGACAAGCGCGGCCCGTGGACGCACCTGCGTCTCAACATGTTCCCGGACGGAGGCATCGCACGCCTGCGCGTCTACGGCTCGGTCGTTGTGGACTGGACACGCGTGGCGCCAACTCATCTCGTGGACCTCGTGAGTGTCGAGCACGGCGGACAAGTTGTTGCATTCAACGACGCGCACTACGGGCACCCGAAGAACCTGATGGCTCCGGGGCGAAGCAAGATCATGGCCGACGGGTGGGAAACCGCGCGTAAGAAGACGCGGCCCGCGGTGCTGCGCGCCGACCCAGCCTCCGGGTTGCTCGAGGTACCCGGCAAGGACTGGGTCGTACTCAAGCTCGGACACCTTGGCGAGATCCACCACGTCGAGGTCGACACGAACCACTTCAAGGGCAACTTCCCGGAGAGCTGTGTTGTCTACGGCACGGCCTTCCACGGCAGCGACGAGGATGCGGCGCGCGAGTTAGGCGGGGATGCAGTCGCAAGTTGCTGGAAGCCCGTATTGCCAAGGGTCAAGCTGTCGGCGCACAGACAGCACGTCTTCTCGGTCGACAGCGGCTCAGTCGTGCTCGTCCCCGGCGGCGTCAACTACGTGAGGCTCGAGATGTTCCCCGACGGCGGTATCAGTCGACTCCGGTTGCTCGGGTACAAGAAGGAGACGGCCGCGCGGCTCTAGCTCTCGAGGTTCTACGATCACTGCGGGAATGTCCTCCGCAGTAGTTCGCGCGAGGCGTGCGCTTTCACCACTCCGAGTATTGTTCGTGTTGGTGTCGAGAGAGAAACCGGGCTCGTCTAGTCTTTAGAGCGTCGAGACTTGGTCGCACTCAGTGGATCTGTGGCAAGGAGAATGGCGAGAAGATGGGTTCTTTGAGGGTAGAGTGAAGCGGACGCTATTGACCATTGCTCACCTCCGTCGAGTTCGTTTCGCGGCTTCCAGCGAATCACCCGGTGCGTCTACTTGTAGAGCTCATTCGTGTGCGTAAGAGTTGGTGACAGGATGTACCCCGCTCCGTCTCGGTGGCGACCACGAAAGAAAACGCCTTCCCTGTGGGTATTGCCGGCGAGCGATCGTGTCAGTCAGTGGCGACAACACAGAGGCACAACGAAAACAAACCGTAGAACCGCAGTGACTGGGAGGCGGCGGATGCGCGCAAGCCGAGCATTGCCCTCCTCGAGCAACGCCATCTCGAGTCGGTAGTGCGACTCCCGTTGATGCTCTTGCTGGTCAAACTCTTGACGCGACTCGTGCGATTCAAGGCTGGATGAACGCGGCAAGGACGCCATGTCGAGCTCGTGGCTGGCAGCGCGAGCTCGAGCTGCGAACAGCCTCCTCACTGCTCTCGCAGTGGTGTACACCTCGACGTCTGGACGTCCGCGCGAGTTGAGGACGGCCGTTGTCTGCGTATTGAGCCTCCCTTCAGTCGAAATGACGCTCGGAGGCTCAGCCGCATCGCATAGAGCAAATAGATCCTTCTGCAAGAGGCGAACAAAGCTGCTCACGTGGATCTCGCCTTGACCGGACAGGTCGAACCGATAGAGAAGCCGGCAGCGACCGGCGGATGAAGGCTCTGGAACGCCAAGAGCGGTGTGAAACCTGGCGAGGCAGTCGAGAAACTCGACCCACGGGACCACCGTTGGTTCTTGTCCATCTGCCTCGGCTGGTAGTCGAGCTTCGGGTAGATTTGGACTGAGCTGTCGGAGCAATACCGCGACGATGGAGGTGACGGTCCGCCCGGTCGTCAGCACGCGACGTGTGTATTGTCTCCAAAAGCCCTATTCTCGTGCAAAGCGATCGAGCTGTGAGTGGCAACACGGGCGGGCACAGCCAGCACAGGGCAGTGGCGACGCTCTCACCATGTGGAAAGGGTCCAAAAGTACAGTCCGGAGCGCGTTGAACGCGATGCCACCCACGGGAGCGATGGACAGCTCCTCAATGCTGTGGAACACAGCATACCAATCCTGCGGCGGCCGGTCGCTCCGGAAGCCGGACCGGGATACGAACTCTCGGAACGACTCGAAGTCAATGCACTCGATAGACCAATGTGGGGTCAACGGTGGGTGTATCTTCGCCCCAAAGTGTCGGAATAGGTCCCGCATACCCCACGAGAGGTCCTCCATGAGTCCCCACAGAAACTTGACCACGTCGCGCTTCAGACGCGCGACGCGACTGGTATCCGGGGGAGGAGTATAGCTGGCGTCACTCAAATGGGATGGCATGTACAGTCCATACGGCGTGATGGCATAGTGTGTCGGCCCGGAGCTTGAGTCCTTGAAGTACACTTCACCGTGCTCGTCTTGCCAAGCCTCAACGCCGTGGCCGCCGCCCACCGCCCGCGCTTCCGGCTCGCGCGCGGCGGCACTGAGCACCAGCAGGTCTCGTGGTGACTGCTGAACATGCAGACGCTGCCACTCGGTAGCGTCAGACAGCATCTGCGTGCGCGATCGGTCGATATCGATGGCTTCTAGAAAACGTCAGCGCTCAGGAGCTGACGAGTGCAGCCATTTTTGGTCAAGCACGTTGAAGCGGTTCATACATTTGTGATTGGCTAAAATCTGGCTCTTTTCGATGCTATTGACCTATGGGAAGACTCCACGCTGCCGGTCTCAATCCTCTCGGCAATTTCTCGGCGCTGCTTTCGTCTGACGCTGAGCACGGCGAGATGGCGGCACGAACGCGACTCCTCGCGGTCGTCGCGGTCGCGCTTTCGCCGTGTATAGCGGCGCAGACTCCTCCGGATGAAGTATCCGTGCGGACAGTAGACGCAGTCCCTGACGACGC
Organism: Phytopythium kandeliae; assembly: GCA_023338135.1. Taxonomy (NCBI): domain Eukaryota; phylum Oomycota; class Peronosporomycetes; order Pythiales; family Pythiaceae; genus Phytopythium; species Phytopythium kandeliae. The sequence continues at coordinate 8,614 of JAADYC010000411.1, read as the reverse complement.
GGGTGGGGACGTCTGCAGCTCGCTGACGGGTCCGTTCTGCGCGCACACTGGTGCGCTCGAGCACTTCGCGCCGTACATGACGCCGATCGCTCTCTCCAGCCTGTCGCGAGACGAAGACGCCGGCGCGCTCAACAGAAACAGCGCGACAGGTGCGGCAGCAGCGAAGACGTGTTTCTTCCAGCACTTTTCCAGCAACTGGATGGACAGCGGCGGCGAAGTCTTCGACATCATGCACCAGAAGGCAGCGTCAGTGGACGACTGCGAGCGCCTGTGCTGCGCGCACCCGCAGTGCCGCTCATTCACCTTCTGGAGGGGTCGCACGTGCTTCCTCCGTTCCTCCGTCACAACGCCGCGTGCCAATACTGACGCCTTTAGCGGTGTTCGACTCACATAACCAACTGGAATGGATATCCATGTGCTGTGGTGGTCTTGTACTTCTTGCGCTCTCGGTGCGATACCCATGAGTTGAAGTGAAAGGTTGGACGACCATTCCGGAAAGTGCGCGCTGGTTGCGGACTGTGAAGGAGAAAGGGTGGAAGGGATGGAAGCGCTTGGGGATGGTCGGCTGGCCGTCGCTGCGTCAGAATGGACGTCGCCGTCGCGAGAGGAGGTGTGTTGGATATGCTGAGCGCTGCCGCTCCGATCTCGGTGCGCCAGTGCTGAGCTTCGTGATGTGCGCAACTAGATCATGAAGAGAATCGAGGCGCTGGCAGCAGACTTGATCCAGGGTATTTCGGTAAGTTGCAATCGTTGCGATCGATGCGCGCAATCTGTGCAAGTAGTATTCTTACAGCGGTTGCCGACTCACGGACCAGACTGGCCGCATTCCGAGCCTCAATGTTGTGCGTGTGCAACGAGGAAGGGCCACTGGACATGATTCACCGCCACTGACGACCGTGATACGCATGGATAATGCAGTTGAAGCGCGAGTCATCTGCAATGAGATTCGATGCAGACAGCAACCGATTGATTCACAGCATGGACAAACGGCTCGTGAAACTGGTACGCTTGCCACATGTTACATGCGCATATCACAGTGCTTTGACGGGTCATTGTCGGTCGCAGAATCGACAAAGCGGGCGGAAGTACACTGCGATTTGGCTGATCTTGCAAACAGCGCACTCTCTTCTTGCGGAGGGCAAAACGGCTACGCAGGTTGGTTGACCTATGTACTCCGCTGGAATCGACTCGGTTTGGTGTTCTGAACCAATGTCATGTGATATAAGCGTGATGTGTACTACCTACACCCGTTCTTCCGCGGGCAAAGTGAAGCGGACGAAGCAATACTTGGTGGGAACAGCTTCAATCACTTGCGATAATGAAACTCATTCTAGCTCATCTGTTACTCAATTCAGATGCAGGAAGCATCCTTGGTGTCCCACGCCGCTGCTTGAACATTGTCGGCGCGACGAAAGGGTGCTTTGCTGGGACTATCCGCATTCTGGTAAGACGGAAGTCCTCGATGGAGCGCCAACCGTTGATAGCTATGCGGGCCAACGGATCGCTAATCTTCTTTGCAGAGAGATGATCGATGGCACAACTGTGGCGGCAGTGAAGAGGTCTCGATCACACAGCAAATACTCAACCTGATGCCACACGAAATGTGCGATGCAGTTAACTTTTGAGATAGCTTTCGAGCTCAAACTCGCTCTCACAGCACCGGTTTGCGCCATCGAACAGTGAAAGCGACGCTCAGTTCATCGTGGTTATTGAGAAGGATGGTAAGCTTCAAATTATCCTGGCATTATCAAGCGTGATGCCGGTTCTTGCTGATTGCTGTCGGTCGGATGCCAGGGATATTCAATCGCCTCAGGTGATAAAAAGAGTTTGAAGCTGTTCTGTCGCATTAATACCTGAGCGCAATGATCTCGTTCGTGCAGAGAGGATAGGTTTCACGAGCATCTCCCAAGCATCCTCGTCACCGGACGAGGATTCCCGGATCTCTCGACTCGGTAGGTCCACAGATCACACGATCATCCTTGCCCAGTGACTCAAATTCATGATCCAACCTGTTGATATCAACTACAGAGAGTTTGTGAGACTTCTCAGTCAAGCGCTTCACATTCCGGTGCTTGGGTTGTGCGACTGCAACCCGTTCGGACTCTCCATCATGGTGAAGCTGCTCTGAGCTCGCTGTGTTTGACGAGACGGATGACTAATGATGGGGTCACTTCGAAAAATCGCACGGTGTGGACTAGCTGACCTATAAGTTAGGCTCCGCGCGGATGCCACTGGAAACTGCTCGATACGGTGAGTCAATCGTGCAATTAAGAGTCGGTGCAACCCGTTGAGCGAGTTTTGTGTCCTTCAGTCGTCGACATCAAGTGGATTGGACTTCGTCCGTCTCAGATCGATGCGCTTGAGCTGCCGACTGCAGTCTACAAGCAACTCAGCGAAAGAGACCTCGCTGTGGCTCGCGGGCTCCAGAATTCCCCGTTCGCCCAGGTTTGCGAATTCTTTGGTGCGACTCTTCTCTCCGCTTTTGAGACCTGATAGAGTGATGCCTCGCAGACACAGCCAAGCTACAAGGAGGAAATTAGCCTGTGGCTGCAAGCGCAGCCGTGCAAGATCGAGCTGGAGGCGCTCCACCTGCTTGGATTTGACTTCTTGACCAAGTTTCTCCTGCAAAGCATTGTTGCCGGCAGTTATATTTGAGGCTAGCAGCATTGATCGGAGGCGGACAGACTGAAGGCGCTTATCTCGATGTGCCGCTACCTCATCAATCTATGAGCATTCTTCAGATCACAACAGCTCCGACGCTGAGTGCAACGCTGGCGTAGTCGACGAACACGAATCGAAGCCAGAAGTACACCGCAGTAGCTAGCAAGATCGAGATCGGCAGCGCCGGCAGGGCTTTCTTGTAGATGCCCAGTAGGAACAGCGTACCGCCAAGACCCTAATCGAGCGCAGCAGGCCGCAGGCGGTCCCAACGGACACACGGTAAGGCACGAGAAGCAGCAGTAGCGTGAGGAAGACAAGTGCGGCTCCAACTTACCATGAGAATTGCGATCAGGCATCCAACCATCGCACAGAAGTCGTACTTGGCCGCGCGCGAGACCAGCACGCTGTAGAAGACAAAGTCTCCAAGTCCCAGCTTGATCGTCTCGTCTTCATCTGGTGCGCCACCAATGAGTGTTAACGCCTCTGAGTACGCATTGGCGGTATCTGTGCCGACGAATATCGTCCGTACCGCCTTGCTCAGTGATATACTTCTGGCGCAGGTCGTGCCACAGATCCTCCTCGCGACCGCGATAGCGCTTCACGATCTTGTCGATGCGGCCAATAGCCGATGGGTTGTGTTTGGCGTAAAAGTCGCGCAGACGCTCGCGCAGTAGTTGCTCCCGCGGGGTCAACGGCGCTTCTCCGGACTGTTCGCACTGCTGAGGCGACCCGAGCCTGAGTGGGATTTCCGACTCGCACTGGTAATAGACGTTGTCGGTCACCGCGGGCGAGGCCGGGCGAGGCGAGCGCGGAACCAGGTGCTCGCGGCGGATGTCAGCCTCATACAGCAGACCTGCGCCAACACGCGAGCACGTGAGTACCGCTTCGTTGATACGGCAACGCAGCCATCGCGAACCTGGTAGTGGCCGCCCCTCCTGTTGAACGAGATGCACGAGCCACTTGAGCGGACCGCAGGGCGTCAGCACTGCGCACAGGTCGTAGAATGCGAGCACGACGACCAACGCCCAGGTGCTCCACTCCGGGAACTGACTCAGCTGCCAGGCCATGATCACGGATGTAAGCACCAGGTACATCTGCGTGACCCACTTGGGCGTGCCCTTTTGGTAGAAAATGGCTACGACGCCGACGACTGCGAAGTTGTACATGGCGAACAGGAGCGAGAAGACGTCCACGGGTATGTGCATCTGGCCCGTCGAGATGATGACCATGTTGCCGCCCAGCATGCCCAACAGCATGGCTGACGACACCATCATGTAGCCGATTAGCGCCTGCAATAGCGACAGCCGCAAGGTGAGCACTTCTTCCATTGTCGAGCGCCGGGCGGTGGGTGGACTGGTTCCTTGGCCAGCGTACCCGGTTGAAGTTGAACTTGTAGCAGAACACAATCACGAACGTCGCGACGAGAAAGAAGGACACGATCACCAGCGCGTTCACCAGCGCGTCGGCGAACTTGGTGCTCGCTGAGGCGCCAGCGTCCTTGTCCGGGCCGTAAATGAGGTACGCACTGCCATCGAGACCAGCGGCCGACAAGATCGCGTGCGTCAGTGGCAACGCTCTCCTGAACGCATCAAAGAGCGTCGAAGCTGCGCCATCGCGCTGAACCACGTACTTGGCGAGTGCCTCCGCCGTCGCGGGGTCCACCACGTTGAGAGATACAAAGCTGGAGACGGCAGGCACGGAATCGACAGAAGAAGACGCGGAGCCGTCAGCATCGAGCGAAAATACCTCCCAGACGCGAGCGCAGCGTGGGAATGGCTGCTCAAGCACCGCCGCCGCTTCGTCAAGCTCACCTGGCGAGCAGCATTGTGGCGACGACAGGCGGTACAACGGCCGAGAAGGACCCGATCGAGTGCAGCAGCTCCTCGTGCGTGAAGGCGTCGCCGTCCTCGCGCTCCGACTGCTCCCGCAGCGGCAGCAACCGCTCGCGCGCCGAGTCTGCCGCGTCCCCGACGACGGCCGCGTCTCGCGCGTGATTGCTGCTGCTGCGCGCCATCTCGCTGGCGCCTCGCGACGACGTGAAGGGGACGCACGGAAGGCGTCGGAAGTCCAGGGGCGTCGAGATGGCGCGCTGGCAAAGATAGCGAGCGGGACTGGTCCGTTCGCGCGACCTTCGCGCGACCGCAACTTGGTCCGTGCAGAATGATCCACCAATCGCGTGAGGGTCCGGAAGATCGGGCAACTGGATTGGTCGAGACCAGCAGCGCAGCTTCAAGCGCCACGCGGACGAAGAGTCATGCGCAGCAGTCCGAGAGGCGACGCGAGCCGCGGCAAGAGCGGCCGGCGAGGTGACCCGACTGGAGCCGAGCGAGCGACGCCAAGCGAGGATGTCGATCGTGTACGCGCTGGTGGCACGCGGCCAGCACGTGCTGTGCGAGCACACGGACAAGAGCGGCAACTTCCCGACAGTGACGCGCGCGGTGCTCAAGCACCTGTCGGATCACGAGGCGGCGGACCACGCGAGCGGCTCGGCGCCAACGAAGAGCGTGTTCCCGTACAACGAGTACAACTTCTTCTTCCTGCACGACGACGGACTGACGTTCATGTGCATGGCGGAGGAGCAAGTGCACGCGAGCGTGGCCTTCATGATGCTGTCGGACGCCAAGGTGGCCTTCCTGGCGCAGTACAAGCAGCAAGCCAAGACGGCACTCGCGTACGCCATGGCAGCCTTCAGCGCCACGCTCAACGCGCTCATGAAGAAGTACGACAACTACAAGGTGGAGACGCCGCTCTCCCAGGTGCGCCAGAAGATGGAGCGCGTCAAGACGCTCATGATCGACAACGTGAACCAGCTGATGGAGCGCGGAGAGAAGATCGACCTGCTCGTCATGCGCACGGACAAGCTGCAGCAGGACGCCTTGAAGTACGAGAAGACGGCCAAGACGCTCAAGAACGTCTACTGGTGGAAGAACGCCAAGTACTGGGTCTGCCTGCTCGTCCTCGCTTGCGTCCTTGCCTTCGTCATCTCGTTCCTCGTCTGTGGCATCGACTTCTCGAGCTGCGGCGCGCGGATAGAGTCCACCGCCAAGGACCAGGCCGACAAGGCCACGGGCTGGGCCTCCGGCGTCGCGGATCAAGCCACGGATGCCGCCACGAGCGTGCCGGTGCCCCGCGGCGTCGTGGGAGGCACCGCGTGACTTGATCGAGGCACAAAGAGAGCACGTAATGAACCATCCGAGGCTGTCGACTGTGGCGTTTCACGGCGCGGTGGCGCGTTATTGAAAACCGAGAGGCCACGGCGCCAAGGCGGCGAGAGCAAGGCTCGGGCCGCGCTCACATGTCGCCGGCGTCGGCCGTCGAGGCCTCAGCAGCCTTGAGCAGCGCCTCGGTCTCGGCCTGCGACAGCTGGCGGTGCACAATCTTGCCGCCGGCGTCGCGCGTGACCGTGGTGAACTCGAGCTTCTCGGCGCTGGGCGTGGTCGTGTCCATGGTCTTGCCCATGACCTTGACAGCGAAGGCGAGCGCCTCGTCGACCGTCATGTTCTCCTCGTAGTCGCTCTTGAGCATGCTCTTGGCGGCGCGGTTGTTGGCGCCGATGGCCGTGGCCTTCCAGCCGCCGTAGTTCCCGCTCGGGTCGCTGTGGTACAGCTGGAAGCCGTGGTGGCGATCCCAGCCCGCGTACAGGAAGGAAACGCCGAAGGGGCGTTGCCCGCCGAACTGCGTGTACGCCTGCTTGTAGTTGCAGAGCGTCTGCACGAGCTGCTCGCACGGCTCCTTCTCCTGGTACGCCAGCTCGTAGCGCTGCGCCGACAGCCGCGCGTAGTTGACGAGGATGTTCGCGTCCGCCGTGAGCCCCGCAACGGCGCAGATCAGGTGGTCGTCCAGCTTGATCGTCTTCTCGCTCGTCTTGCTCGGCGTCAGCAGCTTCGACACCGTCTTCTTCTCCGCTGCGGCCGCCAGCACCAGCGCCAGGGTCAGCGCGGCTCCCATTAAGTCAAGCCATCCCAAGCCGAGCCGAATCGAGTCGAACGACACGCACCTGCGATCACGATGCCGTCCTTGGCGAGGATGCCAACAGCCGAGCCGGCGTTGTTGATCGCCTCCATGGCGTACTCAACCTGGAACAGGCGACCTGCACGCGCGCACAACGCGGCGTCAGACGACTGGCGCACGCCAACGGGACCGAGCGCGGCGAGGAGACGCACCCTCGGGCGAGAAGGTGGTGGTGCGGCCGTCATATCGCCGCGACATGGTGCTCCCGCGCGCGGATCTCGCGGCGCCTCGTGCCTCGTGCTGCGGATCTCCCCTTGCTTCTGCTCCTTTGGGCTGGCGAGGGGGAGGAAGGAGCAAAGGATCGCGGCGGTCCCGAAACGGAGGCGCGTGCGTTCGGGACACTGCAGGCTTTCAACCAATCAAAAGATGAGCAACAGTTTCAGCCAATCGATCGCGTTGGCAGAGGTGCGCGTCACCCAGCGAGCCGGCGCGTCACCATCTCTCAGCCTCAATGGCTACATCACGGCTCCAAACTTCAAGGCGCTCGCTCGACTACCCGACCGACCGACGACACAGAGGTTTCTGCAGCTACCGTACCCTTCTCCTTCTCCTTCTCTTTCTCCTTCTCCTTCTCCTTCACCGCGTGCGCTGGCCGTCTAGTCCGAGTCCGAGTCGTTCCCGAGCAGGTCGAAAGCATTCTTCGTCTTTGTCGACGTTGGCGGCGCGAGTTTGGCCTGCCACCGAGCGGAGCGACACGCGCAGCCATTTCGCCAATCAGATCGTCAGGCAGGCAGCCAGTCAGTCAGTCAGTCAGTCAGTTGCCGCTCCATTGCCTCGCCTAGCGCCGTCACCTTGGGTGGCTCCGAGCGCTTCGCGCGCGGCTCCGACTTGCGCGGAGGCGCCGCGTGATCGTCCTTCCCCGTCGCCGCGCGGTCCTGCCGTCCGTGCCCACGTCCGTCCACGCGACGCTCAGGGCGAGCCTTGTCGCCATGCCCGCGACCGCGGCCGCCACCACGCGGTGCCGCGTCGTCGTGGCTGTTCTTGCGTGACGCCGGAGTCGCCGCGTCGTCGTGGCTGCTCTTACGCCCGTGTCCGCGCGAGTGCTTCTTGCCAGTTGGCGCCGCTGCGGTCGCCGTGTCTACTTCAGCCGCGGCCTTCGCCTCCGCCTTCGCCTCCGCCTCCGCCTTCGCCTCCGCCTTCGCCTTTGCCTTCGCCTTGGCGGCTTCCCTCTCCTTCTTGGCCGCCTCCCGCTTGGCCTTGGCCTCTTCAGCCTCCTTCTTCCGCTCCAGCTCTCGCGCCTTCTGCCGCTCGAGGTACGCGGCCTCGTCGCGCGGCTTGGCGTCCCCGAAGATGCTCGGCTTGGTGGCTGCGCCGTCCTTCGGCTCCGACGACCCCGAGCGCGGCAGCAACGTGATCTTGCGGCGCTCACGGTGGCCGCTCTCGTCCGGCGCCTGGCTGCGCAACACACGTCCAACTTCAGCACAACTCCTGCGCGGCAGCAGTGCGCCGCTGAGACGCACCGAGAGCGATCCGCGCGCTTGTCCGTGAACCACGAGTTGTCCGTCTGGCGCCGGCGGTCGCGGTCGCGGTCGCGCGCGCTGGCCACATCGATGCGCACGGGGCGGCCGTCCGCCGGGCGACCGTCGAGCTCCAGCGCGCGCACGAGCATCTCGCGGCTGTCGAACTCGACGTACGCGAAGCCCTTGGGTCGGTCCAACTCGAAGTCGCGCGGGAAGTGGATGTCGATAATGCCCTCGGGACCGAGGAAGTCCGCCAGGTCGTCCTCGCTCATGCGGAACGGCAGATTGCCCACGAACAGCTGCGGCCCGCCGCAGACAAACAGCGCGCGTCAGCCGCCGCCGCACTCGTCCGGCGCCGACGGGCAGTCCACAGCACACGTCACCTTGTATGGCGGCTGATCCGGCACCGGGTTCTTCGGCCGTTCCTCGCGCGGCGGTCGGCGATCGTCGTACCCTCCGCCGCGACGCTCGTCATACCCTCC
>JAADYC010000410.1:0-21468 GCA_023338135.1 Phytopythium kandeliae | reverse complement strand
GTGCGCCTCAGCCTCTGCAGGCAATCGAGGCGGCGACCCACGTCGGCGAGGCTCCCTGGTGACGCCAAGCTTTCCTTGAGCGACCCACTTCATCAGCGTTCGATATGGGATCTTGGTGTCTTCACTGACAGCGCGGCCCTTTTCGCCGCTCAAGACGCGCTGGACTGCAGAGTTGAGAGCTTCGTTCGTGTAGTTGAGAGGCATGTTGGCTGGTCCTGTTGAATAGGCAAATGAACGGTTGCAGAACCCTGCATTTTAGTGGCAGAGGTGTTCAGCGAAGCATATGATTCTGGAGGTTTTCTAGCCGCAGCGTCTTTCCGCTTTTCAGCCAATAATACACTTGAAAATGTAGCCTTCGGATGTGATTGGTTGTAAAAATAGTGGCACCTTTTTGGTCCTGTGCAGGAAACTGGCAAAACCCCTTATGCCGCAATGTTCACAGAGCAATGAAACGTCAGGAGTAAGGGAGATTCTCGACTCTTACTAGACTTTCTCGAGCGAAAAACGCAGATACCGCGAAAATCGTTCAAATTGAGTGAGTTGTCAAGGATTAAGGCGAATCTATACTACCTGTGTGGATTCGGTTACTCACCGGACGGTAGCATGACTTACGTCGGGAAATCTAACTAGCATTCTATCCGTTAGAAAATGCGGCGAGTCACTCGAATCCTGACCCAAATGATTCGTCTTGTGCCAAATACATCTGTATGTGTCTCGAGAAGAGCCTTGCGCACTCACAACCCACAATTTACAAATCATTTTGGAATCGGTGAAGATAGAAGCAGCGATCACGTCCACATGAGGCGTTCAGGCATGGGCAGCGTGATTGTTGTACCAGTAATCGGGGTGGCTTGACTACCAGATAATAATGTAGGTGTACAAGTAGGTGCATCCACACTCTTCACCAGGATCAGTCTGCTCCCAGGCTACGTTAAACTTCCTGAAGCTTATAATATGACAAGCGGCAGTAGTGGTGTTGGAGGAGACAATGGCGGTGTGCTACGGACGAAAATGCCTGGTACGAGGAGACACAAGCAAAATGGGGCCGGCAGTACCGAGCGTCGACTCCAAGGACGGCTTCCTCGTCATTTTCCCGAGACGAGACACTGCTTCAATCGCGCAATTCACACCCATCCAGTGACGTACTTTAGAGGGTGGAAGCGCACTTTAGAGAGAGAAAAGAGTACGCCAGGATTGGGCAAACGGAAAAATCGTATGGTGTCACCGCCACTCAAGTGGCAAAACTTCTATTGTTTCATATCCACTGCAGATTGATGCTGCATGATTGTACTCAGAGCAATGCATGCCTCTATACTAGAATAATCATTCGTATTTTGGTGCGTATCTCGGTCCGCTATCTCGGCTCCCGACGCGCGAGGCTGAATCCGAGGCTCGGAGCACGACGCCCACAGCGCCGACGCATCGCTGGCGCGGCGCGTCCGGTCCTCTCCACCGCACAACCGCTCGGTCGCTCGGCGCGGCTCGACTCGGCTCGGCTCGACTCGACTCGACTCTTCTCGCGGCGCGATGCTCGGGCAGACGATCGGGCGGCGGGCACTGCGCGCGGCGGTCTCGCAGCAGCGACGTGTGCACTCTCGCGCGCCGCTCAACATGATGGCGCGCGTGCTGTGCACGGACCCGATCGCACCCGTGTGCCCCGAGCTTCTGCGCGCGGCGGGGCACGAGGTGACGGCAGTGGCGGCGCCGCTGACGCACGCGGAGCTGGTGGCGCAGGTGCCCGAGTACGACGTGCTGGTCGTGCGGTCGGCCACGAAGGTGGACCGGCAGGTGCTGGAGGCGGCTGGCGGGCGGCTGCAGCTCATCGGCCGCGCCGGCACGGGCGTGGACAACATCGACGTGCTGACGGCCACGAAGCAGGGCGTGCTGGTGCTCAACACGCCGTTCGGGAACACGGTCTCGGCCGCAGAGCTGGTCGTCGGGCTGCTCGCGACCGTCTCGCGCGTTGGCGCTGCGGCGGCGGCGGGCGACTCGCCGCCGGCGCGCGACTCGCACATCCACGGCAAGACGATCGGCATCGTCGGACTCGGACGCATCGGACGCGAGGTGGCGGCGCGCTGCAACGCGCTGGGTATGAACGTGATCGGGTACGACCCGATCCTGTCGGACGCGAGCGCCAAGGCGCGCGGCATCGAGCCCGTGGCGCTCGGCGAGCTCTTCTCGCGCAGCGACTACATCTCGCTGCACGTGCCGCTGAACGCCGGCACGAAGCACCTGGTGAACGCCGCGCGGCTGGCGCTCTGCAAGGACGGCGTGCGGCTCATCAACGGCGCGCGCGCGGGGCTGATCGACCACGAGGCGCTGCTGGCGGCGCTGGAGGGTGGCAAGGTCGGCGCGGTCGCCTTCGACATCCACCCTTCGCCCGCGAGCATGTCGGCGCAGCAGCAGGACTGGTGGGCACGGCTCGTGCAGCACCCGCGCGTGGTGGCCACGCCGCACCTCGGCGCCATGACGGCGGACGCGCAGCGCAAGGTGGCGCAGGACCTGGCCTACAAGATCAGCGACGCGATCGCGGGCAAGAGCTTCTCGGGCGTCGTGAACGCGCCTAACATCGACTTCGGCAAGCGCGAGGCGCACCGGCCGTTCCTGTCACTGGCCGAGAAGCTCGGCAGCCTGCAGGCGCAGCTGCTGAGCGAGAAGCGGCTGCGGCGCATCGTGGTCATCTCGGAGGGCCGCGCAGTGACGTCGTCGCCCGAGCTCTCGGGCGGCATCGTTGCGGGTGTGCTCAAGGGGCTGCTGTCGCACATGCTCGAGGAGGAGGTGACGGCCGCCAACGTGCGCGCGCTGGCCGACACGATGGGCATCCAGACGGTCGAGCAGAAGCACGACGAGGTGCGCAACTCGAGCAGCTCTTTCTCGGACCTGCTCACGGTCGTCTTCGAGAAGGAGGGCGGCGTGACGCGCAAGATCACGGGCACGGTCATCGGCCGCAACCAGCTGCGCCTCGTGGCCTTCGACGACCAGCCCATGGACGTGCTGCCCAGCGGCTCGATGCTCATCTTCAAGAACCGCGACGCGCCTGGCGTGCTGCACGCCGTCACGGCCGTGCTCGCCAAGCACGAGATCAACATCGGCTGCTTCGGCCTCGCGCGCGAGCAGGAGGGCGCCGTCGCCGTCGGCGTGCTCAACGTCGACGAGGCCATCCCGGACCACGTCGTGCGCGAGCTCGAGGACCTCGGGCTACTCTCCAACCTGCGCCGCCTGCAGCTGCTCGAGCTCGACGCGGGCGCTCGCCCCAACAGCTGGTGGGCCAAGCTGCTCAAGCCCGCGAGCGACGCCGAGGCCAGCGCGGCCGCGGATGGCGCGGACGCCGCCGACACGGACGGACTCGTCTCGGTCGTGCGCCACCCCAAGCCGGCAGCCAAGCCGTCGTCGCCCAACTTTGGCTCGGGGCCGTGCAAGAAGCGCCCCGGGTACTCGCTCGCCAAGATCTCGGAGGTGGCGCTCGGCCGCAGCCACCGGTCGGTGCTCGGCAAGGGGCTGCTGGAGGAGGCGATCGTGCGCACCAAGAAGGTGCTGCAGATCCCGGAGGACTACCACGTTGGCATCGTGCCGGCGTCGGACACTGGCGCGTTCGAGATGGCCATGTGGAACCTGCTGGGTCCGCGGCCCGTGGACGTGTGCTACTGGGAGTCGTTCGGCAAGCAGTGGTTCAAGGACGCGACGACGGAGCTGGCGCTGGATGTGCCCGTGCGCGAGCTCAGCGCGCCGTTCGGACAGCTGCCGGACCTCTCGCAGGCCAACTTCGACCACGACGTGCTCTTCACGTGGAACGGCACGACGAGCGGCGTGCGCGTGCCCAGCGGCGACTGGATCCCGGCCGATCGCGCCGGCCTCGTGTTCAACGACGCGACCTCGGCCGCGTTCGCCATGCACATGCCCTGGGACAAGATCGACGTGTGCACGTTCAGCTGGCAGAAGGTGCTCGGCGGCGAGGGCGGCCACGGCATGCTCATCCTGAGCCCGCGCGCGGTCGAGCGCCTCGAGACGACGCCGCCACCGAAGACGCGCGCGATGCCCAAGATCTTCCGTCTCGCGAACGCGGCGACGGGGAAGCTGTTGGCCGGCATCTTCGAGGGGAGCACGATCAACACGCCGTCGATGCTGTGTGTGGAGGACTACCTGGACGCGCTGCGCTGGGCCGAGAGCGAGGGCGGGCTCGACGGACTCGTGCGCATCTCGCAACGCAACCTAGCGGTCGTTGAGCGCTTCGTCGAGGACAACTCGCGCTGGATCAAGTTCCTCGCGGCCGACAAGAGCTACCGGTCCAACACGTCGGTCTGCCTGCTGCTCGAGAACATGACCAAGCAGGAGGTTAAGCAAGTGCAGGCGCTGCTGGAGCGCGAGGACGTGGCCGTCGACATTGGCTCGTACCGCGACGCCCCGCCCGGTCTGCGCATCTGGTGCGGCGCCACGGTCGAGACGAGGGACCTGGAGGCGCTGCTGCCCTGGATCAAGTGGGCCTACCTCGAGGTCAAGAGCGCGAGCCAGCGCGACGCTGCCGAGGGCGAGTAGTCCTAGAACGAGGTGGCGCGCGGACTTTGTGGATGCTCGAACAGAGAGGGAGAGCGAAAGAGGGAGAGCGTGAGAGCAGGTTAGGCCGCGACGTCGCCGTGGAGCAAGATAGGTTCCAGGCTGAGGCTGACCGCAGTGCCCCATGGGGTATCGCACTTCCCGCCCGACTTACGATCCGACTTGGTTGTGCGTGATTCGGGCCGACTTGAGCGCTTTACGCAAGGCGGAGCCAGCGCGCTGTCTTGGACTCGACAATAGTCGCGACAGACCAGTCGGTCTGGAAGTAAGGATGACAGCCCAGAGATTCATGCGTCATTGAGCATTGGGCACATTTTCGGTATCGACCGCGTCTCGACGCCTCCTCGTCTAGATCGCACCTGTCCACGAGCAGGACGGATACCGGATCGCGGAGGGCAGGCAGTACGTCCTTTAAAGAAACGCTCCCGAGAGCGGAGAGGACCAGCCGAGAGTAGACGAGCAGCCTCGATCACGGCGGACTCGTCAAGGCGGCCGGCAGCGACGTGTTTCTGAAGCAAGTGAGCCGGGAGACGCACGACGTGAAGAGGATGGTGGCGTTGTCCCGCCGCATCCATGTGAGGCCGACGGTCTCGGTGCTCGGATTGGCGGTCGGCAATTTTGTCGGACGCGGGCTGGTCGCGTCGGAAACAATAACAACCGGTCTTCCGTTGGATACAAATTCTAAGTCATGCTTGTCAAACAAATCCGCGTGGTTGTCCATCTCCACAAGGTCGAACGAGCGCATAGACACGCCACCCGACCTTCGTCGTGGGATCAGAGAGTATCCCAGTGGGGTACTTCACCAGTACCCCCCCATGAGCCTCGGGGGCGGTGATTCAAACGATTCTCGTTCGTGTCTGGGGTCCGAACGGCCCGTTCTCTCTCCGTTCTCTCAGCCACCGAGCGCGGTGGTGCCCAGCGACGGCGACCGACCGTCAAAGTCGGCCGGACACCGGTCCATGGCGTCGCGCGGCGGCGCTCGAGACGCCGATGAACCCGGAGGCGAGCGCGCGGCGGCTGGCGGCTCGGGCTCCGGCGCTGCCTCCGGCTCCGGCGCTGCCTCCGACGGCTTTAGTCTTCGTATTGCCCGCTCAGTCGCGCAGCAGCGCCTCGGTGCGAGGCAGATAGATTTCCTTGGCAGCGTCGAGCGGTGGCTAACGGTGGCTGATACAGAGGCGGCGGAGCTCCGCGACGGCCAGTACTCGCCGTCGATCCAGGATATTCTCGGGGGAATCTCGGCGGAGATCAACCCGCGTCAAGCCCCGCGCGAGATGGAGAGCGCCGCGCGGCAGCTGCGACGTCCGCCTGCCGTCCAGTACGGCGGATCAAGGCGGCGCGCACATCCGTATGCGTATGCGGAGCGCCACCAACGAGCCGTGGACGGAAGCTTCCGGCCAGAACGCAGTCAGCCGTACCGCGGTCAGCCAACGCAACCTGTAGAGCAGATTCACCCGTACCAGCAGCGCGAGCTCGAACAGATGCAGCACGGTCTATCCGATTTCGCGCCGGAGTTGTGGGGGCGGACGTCAATGCCTCCGGTTCCAGCGATCGCGGCGGCAGCGAGCTATTCCGAAACTCGCGCAGGCCAGCAGCGCGACGTCCAGCACCACGAACATCAAAAGCGCCGGCGCGTAGTAAAAGCCGCAAAGTCGTCTGCTCCGCCGCGTCAGCAAGACAGAGCGCGCCTGCGGACAATAGCAGAGGCGGAGCCCTCGCCACCGCCGAATCTCTCGACGACTGGCTCTGGAGATGACGACGATGGCGCGTCGCTCGCCCGCGCGTTGTCAGTGACGAGGTCGCAACTCGAGGCGAGCGCGGCTTCGCTTGCTAACGCTGCGTTCGGCAGCACTGAGTCCCAGTCGACGCAAATTCGTCCGAGTACGCGCGGCCAAACAAGGAGCGCTGCTGGGCGTGATCCATCGAGCCAGAGCTTGTCGCAATCGTCGCTTGAGCAATCTAGGACCGGAAGTGCTGCTGCTGAGAACGAGTCCACTGAGGAGAAAGCGGCAGCTCCTACGTCAGCCCAGTCGCTGAGCGTCTCGGTACGATTGTCTCGAAGATCTGTTGCGTTGCCTACTTGATGAGGCGACGCTCTCACGGGCCACGTCATTTGTTGATTTGCTCGTGCAGGAGGAGACTCCGAACACTGCGGTGGCGACTGCGACCCACGACGAGAGGTCGCCAGAGCGAGTCTCGTGTCGCGTGAACTGGTGCACACAGCCTGGTCGGCGCCACGGCCTATGTTGGATGCACGGTGGAGGTCCGTGAAGCAGACAAATGCTATGAGGGTGGGAAATCAACGCATACTCATCGCTTGCTTTGCTGTGTGCGTGCGCGTTGCAGTCCGGAAGTGCTGCGAGAGCGTCTGCGCCAGATTCGCGCTCGAGGCAAGCGAGTTCTGCTCGCTTCACCAGCCCAGACAAGGCAATAACAGTCGGATGGCGTCCATTTGACTGTCAAACAGCATCGCAACCACTTGACAGCCAAATGGACACCACTGCTGATCGATGGACGTCGTGACAGTCGCCGCGGTTGGGTTCGCAAGCTGCACACAGGCGACGCAGCGCTGTCTGGTCGCGTCTCTTGCACTACTGCCGCGACAATCTCCCTCCAGACTATACCCAGATCGCACAAAGCTGGAGAGAAGCGTCTCGCCGACAGTCAAGTCCAGCGATTCTCGCGCTGGGTCGGCTATTCGCGGCAAAGGAGCAGACAGATAGTTCTCCAAATCCGGCGACGCCTTCGTGCCTCGGTTTGCTGACTCCAGTTTCAACATTGCTTCAGTGTTGTCTTGACGATTGTGTGTACATCTCACTGCCTTGAGCCAAATTATCCGTCGTGCAAAGCAACAATAGCGCTTCAAGGCTCCATGCCCATGCATTTGTCTCGCAATGGAGCTGCTGAGCGGACATGGGCGACCAGCAAACGCCTATCGCACGGATTGAAGGAAAAATAGAAATATAGTCATAGCCAATAGGGTGCTCGATGATGTGTCGTCCGCCGTCGAGCGATTTGATTGGTGGATCAGACAGCGGATCCGCTCGTGGAGCGTACGTATCGTCCGCCCGCCATCCAATCGACGCATTTTCAGTCGCGGAAAGAAGCCGGCAGGTCACGTCGAGATGCGCGGCCGCCGCGGGTCCGCGCCGCCTCCGCGCGGCGGCCAGCAGCGGCAGTGGGCTCCGCCCCAGCCGCGACCTCTCCAGAGCCAGTCGCCCAGCCAGTTCCAGCGCGCGGCGTACCCTCCGCCGGCTCCAGTGAATGCTGGACGGAGCGCGGCTGGACAGCCGCCGCTGCCGCCGTCTGCGCGCGCGTCACCTGGGGAGATCGCCGCGGTCATCGAGGCGTTCCGCGCAAGCCGCTCGCACCCGTCGACGCCACCCAACGCGCTGTCATTGCCCACAGTTATCCAGGCCGTCTGCGCGCATTTTGGTGCGTTCGCCGCGCCGAATTGACTCGCGAACTGTCGTCGCAGTATGGACGGCGGCTGACTTGACTGCCGCGTACAGGTGCTGCCACGTTCGAGGAAGTGTCGGGCGGCACGAGCGCACTACAGTTTCCGGCGCTGCGACAGCTGCAACTCGTGACGCAGCGCGTGTGGACCTTCGTGGCGTGCTTCGTCCAGAGCCGGCGCGTCAACACGCTGTTCGAGTGCCATCAGGCCTTCCTCCAGCACGAGGGGGTGCGGGAGTTCGCAGAACTACGGCTCGGCAACTCATTCCTGCACACAGAGGCAGTGCAAAGTTTCTACCACGGCCCTGTCGCCATGCCGGCGATCTCCACGCGCGACGTCCTGACCCACCTCCAGCAATTCGAGACGCTCGTGAACCGCGACGTCTTCCGCGGTCGATCCGGCGCCCCGACGTCGCAGCAATCGTCGCGCATCGAGCTCGGCGAGTTCATGCAGTACGTGGCACAGCAGTACCGCCAGCCGCGGGCAGAGGCGATCGGGATCATGATCGATCCGTCTGGCTTTGGCGTCTATATCGGGATGCTGCGGCGCATCGGCAACCACGAGATGAAGGAACTCAAAACGCTCGAGCAGGAGTTCCACAAGAGCATCGCCGAGAAGGTTTTCCAGCTCACCAAGGACAAGTTCAGCGCCGAGAACCGCCAGCAGGCGCTCGACGAGTTGCTGAATGCTCAAGTTGGCCAGCAGGAGCAGGCGACTGCGCGAGATGGCGCCGCAACAAGGCGGAAGCTCCATTCACCGTCGGCGGACGTACTGACTTCGGTATCCTCGCTCTCGCTGGATCTGCTCAATCGAGTGACGGAAGTCGACGTCTATCTGGACAACGTGCTGCGACGCAAGGCTGCGAGCTTTGAGCGCGCGCGGAGGGAGCAGCCGAACCAAAAACAATACCGCGGCAAGCCTATTTCCTCTCAGGCCATCGCGGAGACAGACCTCAAGATTCGGAACCAAATGACGCGCTTCCTGGTATCCTCTCCACAGAGCAAGCACCATTCCCGCCTGAAGGTCGTGACGTGGGTGTTGTGTGGGATTATGGCCAAGATCCACGCATTGCTACTGAGCGATGACAAGCTCCCGTCGAATGTTGGCAATGACGACGCAGCGAGCAGCGAGGGAGGCACCAAACAGAACTCAGAGTCAAGCAGCTCAAGCCGAGCTACGGCTGACGACAGTGACGATGGAGAGGAGTGCGACTGTTGCTGCGTTGGTAAAGATGCGTGCAGGTGTTCCTGTCAATGCGAATGCCACGCGGACTCAGACGACGAGAAGAAGCCAAGTACTGCGGGTGCTGATCCAGATCAGAGTTTGTGCGGCACTGCAGAAGAACAAAAATCGGTGCAGAGGGGTGATGATCCGTCTGACGAAGCGATTCAGCGAGCATCTTCCACAGCAATCGCACCCCAACTCAATCTGAAACGGGAACTGCTCGAGCTGTTGAATGCGCACATCGACTTGGAATCAGCCCGCACTGGGAAACAATTCTTGAGAGAGCTGGCTCGTTTGGAGACGACGGCGATGGACACGTTTGGTGATCGGTGGTCCTTGTTCAACAGTCAGGACGGGATGAGGGCTGGAAAGATCTCGCTCCTGCAAGTACTTGGCACTATGGTGTCAGACGAGGATGATAACATCTCTGGCGCTTCTAGTGACTGTGGTGCTGGCGACGGTGACACAAGCGAGTGGCGGTGCTTTCTCAAGCATTTCCAGTTTGCCGACAAGGACGACAGCGCTTCTCTCGGGCAAGGAGTAAACTCGCTGCCGGCTCATGGGCTTGTGCTTGAGTTTATCGCCCAATGCCTGCGCACTATCGCGTCTTCGCCGCCGTTGTCGTCTGCACCAGCTGACCGTCGTTTGCAATGGATCGAGCACCGCGCATGTGTTGAATTCGGCTGTTCATCTTTCGAGACACTCGGTCTTGGCGATCTGGGTAGCATCATCGCGTCGATGAACTCTGCTACGGTCGACATCGACAGCAGAATGACGACGACGCTGAGTGTGAAGGACTCATCTGGGACTCGCTCCAGCATTATCAAGTACTCGAACGCGATGGTACTGACGGAAACCATCGGCGAGACGTTGACTCTTCACTCAAGCAAGAACGAGTCGATGGATGACTTGCAATCAGGTGAGTTGGTGCGCCAGCGACTGCTCACACAGCAAGCTGTGGAGCATGTCCTGGCGTGCCCGTGTGTTGTGGTCGATGTGGCCCAGTTCACGAACTGGCGTGAGCAATACGCCCCGGCGCTTGGCTCGCTGCGCTCGTTCGTTTGCACGCATGAAATGATTCTGCTTGATCATGCGTCTAGCTCAACGACAGCATCGTTGGCGCACGCGCCATCACTGATGTTCGTGGCGTGTCGGAATGGCGACCTCATTCGGTTGAACGAGAGTGCCTCTGCGTCGGATTTGGAGTTCCACGCTCGGAAAGTGGCCGCTGGCACCTCGCCAGTGTCCGCAAGATTCGTGGCGACGACGCTTGTATCGGTCTTTGTGACGTGTGGCGGCGGAAGCGACTTCCCGTTGCAATTGGTTCAAGTTCACGTGCGCTCGCTCACGGACGCTGTGGCTGATCGCAAGACGAAGCTTGGCCACGATGGATATTCATCGTACCGATTCGCTCTCGATGTGCTGTCGTTAACTCCCACGGACTTCCGCTCATTCGTGTGCGACGTGTTGCAACACGCGATCTCGTCGGGTTTGTCGGAATCAAGCTTCGGGGTTCAGTTATGGCGCGCGAGTTCAAGTGATGCGGAGAAGGCGATGCTGATCATGCTGGATCAGCGCGGCTCGCTGTATCTATCAGAGAATCAGCGCATCGAATGGTCGAAGCAAGTGCAGGAAGATGCTTCCAGTGATGAGAGTGCTATTGGCCCAGTCATCGTCGACACTGCCACAAGCAACGGTGCAACTGAAGGCAGGGTGAAGAAGAAAGGTCAGCGAGGACTTGTTGAGGTGTCCGCTTCATCCGACAAGAGCAAACCTGCGCTGGAGAAGATCGTCTCAACCTACTTCAGTTCGGCCATGAAGCACAGGAACGACGGCGATGCGGTCATGGATCCCTCAACGGAAGATACTTCCGAGAGCTGTAGGCACTTCATCGAGGACCTCCGACGCCAACAGTTTGGTGTTGGGTTGGAGATCCAGGACGAAGCTGCCCGCAACGTTCTAGCCATCCAGCGAAAGCGATTGGAGCGCGCGCTCAAGCGGTTAAGCGACGAGTTGTACAGCGAGAACACGCACTTTGTGCTCGAGTTACTGCAGAATGCCGACGACAACACGTACGATGCGGACGTGGTACCAAGTGGCGAATTCACACTGACGACCGGGAACGAGATTGTGTTCTACAACAACGAAGTGGGCTTCTCGCGCGCCAACATCCGAGCAATCTGCGATGTCGGCGCGTCCACCAAAGAAGATGACGAGTCTTCGCGGAGCATCGGGAAAAAGGGCATCGGCTTCAAGAGCGTGTTCAAGGTCTCCGACGTCCCCGAGGTCCACTCGAACGGCTTCCACATCCGCTTCTGCGCGCGCGACAACGAGTTTGGCGGTGGTATGGGCTACATTCTTCCGCATTGGGTTGAGGATGGCAACAGTTCCTCGTCTGCCTTGACGCGGCGTCGCGGCACGACTTTTGTGCTGCCACTCAATGCAGGTTCTGCACAGCAGACAGTGGAGATCTCGAACTCGTTGCTGACGGTCGAGCCGTCCGTCCTGCTCTTCCTCCACCGCATTCGAGCGCTGCGCATCACTGACGATGTGCGGGGGGTCAGCGCACTTTTCCTCAAGACAGAGACAAGCGCTGTGTCGACTGGAGATCAACATGTAGTCGAATTGTACTCACGTTCGACTGCTGGTGCTGACGATCGGCGAGAGCGAGAAGAAGACGCAGCCATGGAAGACGGAGTGGCCGACGAGAGCGATGTGTCAAAGCAGCGATGGCTGGTTGTGAAGAGCCAATTGGAAGTGGCACAAGCACTGATTGACACGGGGAGACCACGAGAAACAGAGGTGGCAATAGCAATCCCATTCGACCAAAGCGACGGAGATCAGTCGCTGGAACGCCAACCGCCACTGCAGCAAGTGTTCGCGTATCTGCCGTTGCGTTCGTACGGCTTCCGGTTCATTATCCAGGGAGATTTTGAAGTGCCGAGCTCTCGCGAGGCAATTATCAACGGCAGCGAGTGGAACCAGTGGCTGATTTCGAAGCTGCCATCCCTCGTCGTCAAGACTGTCAACGCATACGCTCGCGAGGCACTAGCTACCGGCAGAAGTTCAAGCACCTGGATCTCTGTATTGGCGTCGCTGCTGCCGCTGGAAACTGAGATTCAAGCCCCATTCCGGACAGTCGTCGCCGACACAATGCGTGTACTTCGCCTTGCACATTGGCTACCAAGCGTATGCATTGAGAAGGAGTCGGACCATGACACTGGCGAAACGGACGGGCGAGGACAGCGAAGAAATAGCTTGCTCCGGCCGATTGATGTGCTGGACTGCACGGCTGTGATGAAGTACCGTGCTACTGTTGGCATTGGCGACGGCGACGTTGACGACAACGAAGACTGGATGTCTACTGCGAACCCATCGTTCGACGACCTGCTCGCCTCCGCGTTCAACAAGCGCCAACTGGACCCTGCCGTCGCTGCAGCCATGAGTGCCCCTCTTCGACGTCAGCTCCAGATTGAACAATTGCACTGTTCCCATATCCTCCGGCTCCTTGCGCTGTCTTCGATGAGGAACGACACGAGCTGGACAGTTGCGATGTTTACGTTGCTTTCGCGACTGTGGAAGCGAGAGCGCCACTCATCGTTGTTGTTGCAAGAGCTTCGACTGATCCGATGCTTCCCGCTCCGAGGAGATACAAAGGAGTGGATATCACTAGCAGACGCGAAGGACGCCATCTACTTTCCACCGGCGCGCACAGCCAATGATCTCGAGTCGAGGCATGATGACCTCTCCCTCCACGCAAGCGGGTTGCTGTCGGAGCTGCGGGTCCTCAGCGACGAATTTTCGACGCAAGCTCTGGGCGATCACGAGGTGCGAGCGTTCCTGACGCGCTACGCTGGAGTCAAAGCTGTAGATGAGCACGACATCATTGCGACTCATATCCTGCCTGAGATGGAAGCGGCCTGCGAACCCAACGACAACTCGCTGGCGCAGACGATCATTTCACCGAACAGAATGCTGGAGCTCGCGGCTGTGCTGGCATCGCACCTTGACAGCTGTGGAGGGTCCAAGTGCCCACAGGCGAGCGACATTCACGCCAAGTTCTGCGTGTTGACCAGCACCAACGCCTTCCTGCGCGCGAACTCTAATGCAACAGAGTCTGACCTGGCGGTGTTGATACCGTCGACAGCTCAAGAACTGTCAGTCGTGGAGCCATGGTTGCTGCGCTGCATTGAGCAAGTTGACAAGGACAGCGACAATGCCAACTTGCCGCAGCTCCAACTAGTCTCGTCGCGGTATTTCACTCTGCCCAGCGTGCCAGCGACTGCGTGGAGGGTTCTTTTTGCTGATGTTTGCCACCTGCCAGAGATGCTTGGTCGCGGATCGAGAGTCACGACCGTTTCGGTGCTACGTCTGTTGCCAGTGATGCAGTGGATAGAAGCCGAGAAGGATGTCCAGTTGCGAGCCCAGGTATCGACGCAGTTGGTGGAGTATATCGACTATCACTGGCTGGCTGATGACGCGGTTCAAGCATTGCTGGAGGGCAAGGCAGACGCATCGAACGATGCCAATGCGACTTCAGACGCTGATTCGAATGCGGACCCGTCAATCACGCAGTTGTGGCGATCACATCGCTGGCTGCGTGCGTCAAACAAGGAGTGGCATCGCTCGCCGGACCTGTGGTTGCGGACGAGGAAGACGGAGGCGTTGTTCTCATCCGAAATGGTCCCATTCAGCTCGCACGTGTGGCGCCACGAACAATTCGCAACGGCCGTGCTTGGTCTCAAGAGCACCCCGACTGTCGACGATGTGGTTCGCGTTCTGCTCGACCTCTCGGCATCTGTGTCGACCGTGGGTGTCAGTGTCGACAATGCGCGGGCTCTATACGAGTTCTTGTGGAGCCATCTCAAGGACGCGACCCCCGATCTTCAAGACGCTACTTCAGCGCACTTCGTAGCCTCCAACCTCTTGTGTGTCCAGTCCAAGGACGATTCCAACTCTGAGAGCAAGTGGGTTGGCTGCGGCGATGCAGTGTGGTCGTCGACAGCGTACAACGGTACACTAGTTGCCTTGGAAGATCTGTACCCGTCGGATCTGCGTGAGTTTTTCCTTCGTATCTGTGGCGTCCCGCGGAAGCCGTCGACTTCGCTCCTGTGCCAGCAGCTTGTCAACGAAACGAGCGAATTGGGGGGCTATGAGGGTGCAAATGGGTCCAAGAAAGTGGAGAAGAAGCTGCGGCAACGATGGGAGCAGAGGGTTGAGCCGCTATTGCATGAGCTCGCGGTCCGAGTGCAGAAGGCGTCTGTAAGTAAAGACGAGCTCCGCGCCGTGAAGAAGGCGCTGAAGGCGTCGACGTGGCTGCCAGTAAGCTATGTGGGCAGCTTAGATGGACCCAATGGGTATGCTTCGAGCACCACCTCCGGGAACCAGCTGCGTCCCGCTCGAGCTGTGACGGAAACGGACCGCGCGCTTGCCAAGCGCATCACCGTGCTCTCTCGCGCTTCTACTACTCGCATCGACGACGCGGCTGGCCAATGCGCGAGGACGCAGCCGGAAATCGCTATAGTCGAGGTAGACGCAACCAAGACAGACAACCTCAAGCCCTTGTTCGACCTGGCTCGCTTGCCTCACCTTTCTGCCCACCTCGTCACCCATGCAAGCGAGTGGTGCGGTGCGCTGGAGCGACTGAGCCGTGGTGTCCATACTGGAGACACTGATGCGAGCAAGCTGATGCGCACACTCCACAAGAAGTTCAAGAAAGTCATGCGAGAGGTAGTGAAGATCTGGGCGAGCGCTTTCGGAGCGACCCCAGCCGCTCTCAACGACGAGATGCGCTCGAGTATTCAGCGCTCGCGCATCTTCCCCTTCCTCCCGTCGGACTCCCAGTTCGCATGCTACTTGACGCCGGTGGAGTTATACGTGAACGACCAAGCGGAACTGGGCGAGCATGTCTTTCGGGGGAGCCGAGGCGCTCGTCCTTTGGAGGTGTCAACTCCATCGCAGCCCAGTCTGCCAGTACTATCGCTGTTCCCATGGGGCTATTTCACTGGCGACGCCGACACGGACGGCCATCCGACTGCTCACGAGCTCCAGCGCTTCCTCGTCGAGTTTTGCGGCATCAAGTCACTGCGAGCGAGTATGACGCACGAGGTGGTCGTGCTGGGAACGCAGAGACCCGCGAGCGTGGCGCTCCACGCCGCCGTGCGCTCGAGCCTGGCGGTTGCTCAGCGCGTGCTGTTCCACAGCCACCGGTCATGGTACGACCAGTTGCCGCACGCCGACCTACGTCGTCTTGCCGACGCCATCAAGTGCGTCGTTGTCGAGGGCAGGGACGCGTTGCAGATCGTCTATCGCGTCGACAGCGCATTCAGCTACCGCGTGAGCGCCGGCGAGGCTGCCAACCCTGACGGTGTCGAGCGCGAGAGCGTGTTCTGGGACAGCGACAGCGCGACTCTCTTCCTGTCGCACAGCTCAAGCGGCGAGGACGAGATGCGGGACCTATTCGCCGTGCTGATGGAGCTCGCGCGCAAAGTCCTGGACGTCCCGCAGGCTCTCGCCTCGGCCCTCGTGAATGTGCTGTACCTGGCGTCGCTGCAGCACGACGCAGCTGAACGAGAGCGGTGGCTCGAGGTCACGCAGCAAGTGCCGGCGCTCCCGAGCAGCGAAGACGAGCGTCGGTGGCTGCCTGTCCAGGTAGGAGACGCCGGTGGAGACGTCGACGAGGAGTCTCACGGGCCGAAGCGGCTGCGTGATGAGCTCGAAGATGGTGAGGAGGAGGACTCAAACGACTGGAGCCTGGCGAAGAGGATCCGAATGAGCTCGTCACGAGCGCCTCAGCCTAGCGATTGCGATGAGTCTCGCAGTCAGTCGACGAGCCAGCCAAGCGACTGGAGCGCTCTTGCCCCTCCGAGGCCGGCGGGAGGATGGTTCGGGCAGTTCTCGTCTGGTGGCAGTGCTGCTCCTCCACTGCCGCCTCCGCTCCCTCTGGCGCTCGCTTCAAACCAGCTCGCGGCGCCACCGCTGCCTCCCACGCTGCCCTCGGCGCCGCCGCCCTCCATGATCGGCAACACGCTGACGGTCGAAGAACGCGCAGCGGTGGGCCGTTGGGGCGAGGAGTACGTATACAAGCAACTGCGCGAGGCTCACCGTGAGGACCCGGAGCTGCGCGTGACGTGGGTGAACGAGCGGGAGGAGTCGGGCCTGCCGTACGACATCGAGGTGTGCTCGGCAGCCTCCGGCGCGGTCGTCGAGTACGTGGAGGTCAAGTCGACGCGCACGATGGAGAAGGGCGTGTTCGAGATCAGCATGAACGAGCTGGACCAGGCCGCCGTGCACGGCTCGACCTACTCGATCTACCGCGTGTTCAACGCCGGCGATGCCGCGCGCTGCCGCGTCATCCGCATGAAGAACCCCGTGGCGCTCGTGCGCCAGAAGAAGATCCAGCTCGCGCTCGTCATGCAGTGACCGCGCGGCGGCGGCCGCCGCTGTATGTGCCCACCCTAACCTAACGCGGTCGCCAGGACGCCCCACCGACTAGGCAGGCGCTTATTCAAACGTGTCCATGCCGCCTCCAGCCAGGGCGTCGTCCATGGCCTCGTCGCTCTGCTGGTTGTGCGCCGCGAGGCGCTGGCGACGCTCCTTCTCCTTCGCCAGCTTACCCTGGAACTTGGCGCTCGTCACCAGCTCCGCGTCCATGTCGCGCAACCGCGACGCGACCAGCACCAGCGTCTGCATCTCGCGCTGCAGCCGCCGCATCGTCTCGGCGTCGCCGAGCTCGTCCTTGCCCGCCGCCGCCGCGTCTTCCAGCACGAACGTCACCTTGGCCTCCTGCTTGTCGATCACGGCGTCCATCTGGCCGCTGGCAACCAGCTCGAGCAGCATCTTCTCGGCGGCGGCCGCATCCACGAGCGGCAGAGCGGGTCCCACGCCGGCGGTCTCGTCCTCCCCGCTGGCGGTGGCCGTGATGCCTGCCGCGCGCGCCATCTCGGACAGCTCGATGGTCGCGTACGTGCGCGTGAGCTGCAGCAGCTTGCGGTGCTGCAGCGCAGCGAGGCACTGGCGCGCCAACCCGAGGTTCCCGTCCTTGGTGAACGAGGCCGCGTGCTGCTCGACGACCGTGCGCGCCGCCGCCACGTCGCGGTCGACCACGAAGGCGCGCGCGAGGTCGGCGTACGCCACGCAGTGGCTCTCGAGGTGGCGCGAGACGACGAAGGGCGTGTACTTGGGCAGCGCAGCGGGCTCTCCGTCCGCGAGCAGCGCCGCCAGCAGCAGCTTCTTGTACGCCTCGATCGCGAACACGCTGAGCGCCGTCGCGGGCGCCGTGACCGCCAGCAGCAGCCACTCGGCGGCCTCGCGGAAGCGCTTCTCGCCCAGCAGCAGCACACCGCCGTAGTACGCGTAGCGCAGGAAGTCGACGCCGTCCACGAGGTGCGGCTGCGGGTGGATCTCCGTCAGCGGCCTGCCGCGCACAAGAGAGGGAAGGAGGGAGGGAAGGGGCGAGCGCGTTAGCATCCAGTCGGCCCGGGACGTTGGGCGTCGGACGGCGAGAGAACGGGGTCGAGCAGAGACGCACAGCTCGAGCACGTCGGTGGCGGCCGAGTAGCACTTGGCGCGCAGGCATAAATAGAAGAAGTGGCCGTGGATGGGCGTGATGAACGCGCCGCCCGGCTGCTGGTGCAGGCGCCGCAGCAGCGCGCGCAGCGGGAAGACGGCCTTGACGCTCAGCTCCAGCTCCACCGCCGCGCCGGCGAGCGCCGCGCACACGTGGCTCACTGCAAAGATGGGCGTCTGTCGGTCAGCCAGTCCGGTCAGAGCAGTCGGTGAGCGCCGAGCGCGGCGACCAACCTCGCTTGATCTCTTTCGCGGCCACGCTCGCAGGCACGACGACCAGCAGCCTGGCCGCCTGCGAGACGAACAGCGCAGCCGAGGAGGTGTACTGCGCCTTGGCCTCCGGCGCGAGTCGCCGCTGCTGCAACGCCTCCAGCTTCCCGGCCTTGGCCGACCTGGCGAGTGGCGACACCGCGCGCGTCAGCACTACGAGCCAAGCGACGAGCGCCACTCGGCAGAGAGCGACGCACAAGAGATGCAGGAGCGCCGTGGGACGGTGCTCAGCCGCCAGCACGTCGTGTGCGAGCGCCAGGTCCAGCTGCTCCAGCGACGCCGTCTTGACAGCCGCCGATAGCTCGTCGCCGGCCAGTGCGCGCGCCAGCGCCGCGTCCTGCTGCTTGCGGCGCGTCTCGCCCTCCGTGCTCGCACCCGCGGTGGCAGCGGCCGCCTCATCCTCCTGCGTCAGCAGCAGCGCCTGGAGCGCCTGCAGCGGTCCCCAGGGCGTCGTCGTCATGGTGGCGAGCGAGCGAGCGAGGCAAGCGGAGCGGAGCTCGTCGTGCTTCCTCCGTCGGCCGGATCGCGAAGAAGGTTGGGCGGGAGGAGACCTGTTCTGTTTCTGCCAGCATTCGATGATTACATGCGCGTTTCAGCCAATCAGCAATGCGACAGCCATCTCATTCCAACCAATCCGTAACGCGATGATCATCGAAATTCAGCCAATCACCAACACGAATTGGGATGTCCGGACCAGCAGTGCTGAACGCACGCACGCACACAGCAGCCGAAGCTTCGGTCGACGAGGGGCGGACGGCGACGAGCGGAGGCGAGGCAAGCGCCATGGCGCCACCACCGCTGCTAGAGGAGCTGAACAAGCACTACGAGAGCTCGCTCAAGGCCTTCCTCACCGCGCTGCTCGAGCTGGAGCTGTCCATGCAGCTCGTGCTGTCCTTCTTCGAGTGCAAGGACACGGACGAGCAGGACGAGCAGGAGCTGCAGACGCTCTACACGCTATCGTGGGAGCCGCTGCTGCTGAGCGTCTTCCTAGTCTACGGTCACCGTGTGATGCCGCGCTTCGCGCCCGCACCCGAGAACGAGGACCGCAACATGCTGCGGCTCAAGATCCTCACGTGGATCTACTCGCTCGTGTTCCTCATCTGGGACGAGGACATGACCGTCAAGACCGGGCCGGCGCTTGGCATCGCCATCATTTTCTGCGTTTGCGACCTTGCGCGCTTCCAGATGGAGGTACACCGGCTCATAGATGACTACACGGATGACGAGGAGGCCGAGAGCGACGTCGAGTACGCGGCGTACATGCTCGGGCTCGGCAACGGCTCAGCCCCGAGCTCTAGCCATCCGCCACGCAAGTCTGCCGATTCCCACCGTGCTACATCGACCAATAGGCGCGACGCAAGCAGCCAAGCCTCGCTACCGAGCTGGAGCACGCCAGTACAAGAAGCGACAGGGAGTCGATCCACAACCACGGACGAAGCTCGTCAAAACCACATTAAAGGCGAGGAACCATCGCAGACAGCAATCCCGCCGGCTCCTATCCAGCGTCCGATCCTCCAGCCATATCGTAACAAGAGCACCCGCTACCTGCTTAAGAAATCCTCGTCCAACAC
Source organism: Phytopythium kandeliae (assembly GCA_023338135.1). Lineage (NCBI taxonomy): Eukaryota > Oomycota > Peronosporomycetes > Pythiales > Pythiaceae > Phytopythium > Phytopythium kandeliae. The sequence goes on along the minus strand of JAADYC010000410.1, from coordinate 1,830 downwards.
GAGCGCATCAGCCGCCGTGAGAACACCCGAACGCGCGCTGGACGCGACGCCGAGCCACATCAGCAGCGAGTTCGTCGCGGCGGTGGACGAGCGGAGCGCTCGCTCTGTCAATGGCGAGCATACGCTGGCCGCCAAGAACTCGTTTGTGTACGAGTTCTAGACTCCGACGAGCTCTGTGTGCGTATTTAGAGCAGATCCACTGCGGTCTGGCCGTCGCGTCGTCTGTATTGTAGCCATAAGAAGGTGAGAAGGTCGCTACTGGCGGTCGGTCTGGGATTTCAATGTACGGCCGCTGCACGGCACCTCTCGGTTCAAGCGTAGTCATGCACTCATCCGCGTTCCGACGCGAACGCTAGAGGCTCTAAAGCGTGACCATCTCCATCATCAGCTCCACGACGTCCATCTTGGAGACGGCAAGCGATGCAAGTTACACCACGTTGCCAGCTGCTGCCGTGCGCTGCGTCGTTCACATTCCTCAGCTCGGCGTCGAAGCGTTTAAGAAGGCATCGCAGCGGTTTGGTCATCGCTTGACTGACGATGCGTGTTGGCGAGGCTCACTGGAATATATCCATGACATGAGCATTGATAGAAACGTTAGAAACGCTTTGGATGAGTCTGCGGCTTTCCCAGAAGCAAGAGAATATTCAGAGTATCTATAATCGAGGGTGAACCCACCGACAGCAAAAGCGGGAGAAGCAATCGAGAAGGGAGAAGCAATCGAGAAGGGAGAAGAAGGAAGCAAAGTGATCGGCCCTCCCTGCACGCGCGTTGGCGAGGCTGCCGACATGAGCGACGTCATAGCCCCCGGCAGGTGGGACTTGACGGTCGCCGACCGCGAGGTGAAAACCTTGGATCGCCTCGGGGATCACACGGCTGCGCGCTACCGTGCTTTCCGGAGATTCGTCGAGGAACTGGACGACGATCAGCTGGATCTCCCGCTGTTCGGGTTGGTATTGAGCGCTGAGAGCTTGCGCGATGAGCTACAAGCGTATGAGGAGCAGGCATCGCCGCTGGTACGACTCGCGCAGACCAACTACTTTGTGCGTCAGCTGCGTCGTCTCAACAACGTACTCGACGACGACCAAGCGCTGTCCGCGTCATGGGAGCCTCCAGGTGTGAAGAACTGGAAGGAAATGCTGGAGGAGGAGCGAGCTGTTCGGATGGAGAACTACGGCGAGTTGTTGGCGACACTGCGTCGGGCTGTTCACGGCGAGATTCGCGCGAGCGACCAATGCGACCAAATTTCTGACGAGTCAATTCTCGCGGAGATCAAGAGCGAGGAGCAGCAAGAAGAGGCGCTAACGTTGTTGAAATATGCGATTGACAAGAATGAAGTCTACATGAACGCGATTGAGAAGTGTGAGGACGTCGAGGACGAAGAGGATGAGTCCAAGAACGACAAGATCGAAGACGGCAAGGTCGAGAGCGACTTGCTCACGCCGCTGGAGTTTCAGAACACGAAGAAAGCGTTTCGACTGATCGCCGAGTACTCTGGTATCGAGATACCGACGCTCCCGACGTGGTTCACACCGTGGTTCGAGTTCAGCAGCTCGTTCGGTCTCTCGCGTTGGGGAAACGACGTGTTCATTCCCGAGTACTCGGACAGACGCGTTTCATCCGAGAAGTGAGCGTGTGGTCTTGTCTGAACCATCCACACATCGCCAAGTTCCTCGGTGCGTGTCATGTGGGAAGCCGTATGATGATTGTCCATGAGAATCTTCGTCCACTGCGAGAGCATCTGGAGGAGGTGAAGGATCGCAGGATTGTATGGCGCCGGATGTACGAGGTCGCACTGTGTCTTCAGTATCTGTTCGCGCGCGGTCTGTCTTG
>JAADYC010000409.1:0-21539 GCA_023338135.1 Phytopythium kandeliae | reverse complement strand
CGCCACGGTCTGTCCGCTGCGGACAGTGAGGTTGTAGCTCGAGTAGACAGCTCGGTCCGGTCGAGCAGGATAGGCGAATGCGACGTTCTCGAATGTCAGGTCGCCGTGCAGCTTCTCAAGCGTTCGACCAGTCGTAGCGGTTGCGTCAATCGGAGGTTTGCGGTCGATCGCGTTGAAGATGTCGCGCGCTGCTCGCTGAGCTTGAGCTTTTCCGGTTTGGTTTTGCGCGGATGAACCAACACCGATCGTGCTCATCAAAATAACCACAAGCACCATGGTCAAGTCGCTGAACTCGACGTAGTTCTTGTAGACGAGGAGTCCGCCAAGCCAGAGCAGGAAGCCTAAGTTCCAGAACAGGACCCCCTGAGCGATGCCAAAGCTCAGGCCTGTGATCATCCCTGCGAGCGCGTCCATCTTCCCGGAGGTCCGAAGGAGTGAAGCATACCTCTGGCTCAATAGCGCCTCGAGACCCAACGCTGCCGTTGTCCGGATTGCCGCAACACCCTCGTTGAACACGCTAGCAGCCTCGATGTCGGCGTTGTTGGTTGTCTTGTTGTGGAGCGTACCATGGAGCGACTTCGCCTGCATGTACTCACTGAAGACGAAGACTGGTAGCGTGGCGAACACACCAAGTGTGATCTGCCAACTGTGGTAGAGAGAGATCGCTAGCGCGATGCCGAGAGTTGCCGTGTTGGCCAGCGTCTGATTGAGCAGATCCGACGTCGCTGATTGCAGTAACGTTGAGTCGGTGGCGAGTCGAGCGACGAGCGCGCCAGAGGAATTGGATGGTTCATCAAACCAAGCGATGTCTTGGCGCAGCATAGAGTGCAACGCGGTATTCCGGACAAGAGAGATGAGTCGCTGAGCGACGACCCCGAAGCCGAAATGCTGCACCGTGTGTGATATGCCGAAGAGCACGCCGAGAAGGATGAAAGCCAGTGTCCAGGACAAGGCGTGATCCATCAACTCGGCCTTGCCGTAGTCGTAGCGATAGAAGAGCGTGATGAGGTTGGCGAGGACTACGCCCCACAGAGGGTAGACAGCGCCGTTGATGAGCGCGCCGACGCTTCCGAGAAGCAAGAACTTCCACTCCCGGAGAGTCATGGACCATAGCCTCCGCGTTGGAAGTGGCGGGAGATCGCCTTCGGCAGCGTCATTTCCATCTTCAGGCAGATTCCCCGCATCATTTTTGGTGAGACTGGTTGAGACTCGCGCATGGTGCTTGGAACTTGGTGGTTCGCTCCATGCTTCCTGTTCAGTCGCGCTCGAAGACACGGCACTAGCTGGTACTACGGAGCGTGCGACACTTGTTGAAGTTGCCGTGTCACTTCGACTCGCGGATGCGCTTTCTTGAGCGCAAACCATTCGCTTGTAGTGGCTGTCTGTCCTTGCTATCAACTCCTTGTGCGATCCGATTTCGACGATGGCGCCGTTGTCATGGACAGCGATCCGAGAGGCATTGCGGACTGTCGATAAGCGATGCGCGACGACTATTGTCGTGCGCTTGACGCCGCTCCCGCGCGCTAGCAGCGCATCAAGTGACTGCTGAACGACCTTCTCGCTCGCGGCATCTAGCGCGCTAGTAGCCTCGTCCAGAAGAAGAACTCTCGGTCTCTTGACGAGCGCTCGAGCGATGGCGATGCGCTGTTTCTGTCCGCCTGATAGTTGCGCTCCACGCGCTCCGACCGGCGTCTCAAACTTGTTCGGGAACTCCATGACGAACTCGTACGCGTTTGCCATTCTCGCTGCCTCGAGGACTTCATCGTCGGTGGCATCCGGTCGACCGTGGCGGATGTTCTCAAGAATAGTCGCTGAGAAGAGCACTGGTTCCTGTCCGACGAACCCGATTTGCTGCCGGAGCCACCTGACGTTGAGTTCTCGTAGGTCGTGTCCGTCGAGCATCACGCTGCCAGCCATAGGATCGTAGAATCGCTCGATCAAGCCCACGATGGTGCTCTTGCCGCTCCCGCTCGGTCCCACCAACGCGATTGTTTCGCCGGCACGAATAGTCAGCGAGTACCCTCGACAGACTGAGATATCGGGGCGAGACGGATAGGCGAATGTCACATTTCGGAGCTCCACGTCGCCCCTCACGCTGTCAAGTGTCTCGCCGCTCGAAGTCATCGGATCAATACGCGAGGACTCGTCGATGGCCTCGAACACGCTCACAGCGGCAGCACGAGCCGTTGTGATCGCCTGCAGACACGGAGCTCCCTGTCCTAACGCCATCGCCGAGGCCATGACGGAGAAGAAAACGGTAATGACTCGTCCGCCATCGTAGCAGCCCCACAGGCTTGCTTGGCATCGTTCTAAGCCGCCGTCAACGAGCTGGTCGTTCGCGATCTTCCACGAGCCATAGTACATGGCGCCAGCATAGGCACAGAACGTGGAGAAGAACATGAGACCAATGCCCCATCCAACCGCGACGCTGCGTTCGACGCCTGCACGCGCAGACAGCTCTTGCGCACTCGCGTACTTGGCTTCAAAGTACTCCACGGCGTTGAGTACGTGCACGGTCCGAATGTTCCCGAGCGCCTCCTCCGCGACAGCACCAGCTTGGTTGTACGACTCGACAGATGACTTGGTGGCTCGCGCGAGCTTCTTGGTCGCCAGGTAGATGCTCGCCGCGACCACGGGCGCGCACGCGAGCAGCACGAGCGCGAGCTCCCAGCCTTTCCAGACGCCGATGGCGATGCCTGATACTGCCATGGACACGAAGCGGACGGCGTCGCCCATTCGGCACCCGAGAGCCTCTTGGGTCATCACAGCGGTCGAGGAGGCCCGCGTCACAAGCTCTCGCGACTCGTGCACATCGAACCAGCCGATGTCTTTGCGCAGGATGGAGGCGACGTAAGCACTTCGCAGGCGCTTGGTCTGTCGCGCGCCGGTGACGGACCAGCAGGTCATCTGCAGCACGCCACAGATCGACATGACCACACCGACGAGCACAAAGTCGAGCGCGACGCGGTTGACATCGGCGCGCATCTCGGCGTCCAGCGTCGTGGTTCGGCCTGCGTCAAAGGCGTTGAGCACGTTCCCGAAGAGCAGCACCTGGAGCGGCTCGGACATGCCGGCTCCTAATCCCCCGAGCGTCCCGACAGCCATGAGAGCCCAATCCTTCGCGTCGGCATACCGGGAGAGCGCTCTGAGCGACACCGCTGCCTTGTCTGCGCTTCCATGGCCCTTCGAGGTCCAACTGTCATCCTCTGGAGGTCGCGTCGGGGTCGCGACGCGAGCATATGGGCTCGCCTCCTCGTCCGCCGCCCGCTGCATCGGTCGCTCGACTTGGAGGCTAGCCCCGCCGCGATCTTTGGTGGAATGAACCGAGTATCGGCGGCGTTGCGAGCCTGGTGCATGAACATGCCGGTGGGAATCGACTCGCACTGTGCGTCGTGTTTCTGATGAGAGAGAGAGAGAGAGCACCGTGATATTTCAGCGCCGCTTGTGAGACCAGTCATCAGTTGAAGCGTTCGTTTGTACAGCGGCTCGGGAGCTAAACATCCCACTCCATGCACAGAGTAAACATCCCACGGCGACATCCTCGGGGGTGGACGGGAATGATGCGGGGAGCCGTCCGCACGCGCGCTCGTTGCGCCTTCAGGAGTTGACGGACGAGCCGGCGGCGCGACGAAGCCGCAGTCTAGACGAGGATGCCCGGCTGGCTCGCGTGCTTGGCTCGCCGCGCCACCTCGGACGCGCTGTCCCCCTCGGTCCAGATGTCAAGAGAGGTGCCGTTGCTGCTCCTCCAGCTGAGCCCGCGTCCGTCATCGCTGCTGGGCGGAGTGGCGATGAACTCGAGGCCGCACTCGGGTCCGTGCTCGTCGTCGCTGCAGCCGTCGTCTCGGCAGCGGCGCGCGTCCAGCATTCGCGCGAGCTGCAGCTGCGCGGCGACGCCGGCCGCGACCAGGAGCAGGAACCCGAAGAGGTAGCCCCACCACGCGGCCGGGAAGGCTTCGTCCCACCCAGCTCCCTCCGACTGCTCCTTCCAGAACGCCTTGAGCCCGAACGCGTTCGGGAAGGCGCCGGCAAAGTACCCGAGCGCGTAGACCACTAGTCCCGCACCCGTCCAGCTCGTGGCGGCGACGAGCACGAGGTTGGAGCTGCTCCAGGTCGCGAGTCCGCCGAGCAAGCCGCAGATGACGCAGAGCACAACGAGCACCATGATGGGCTCGTTCGCGTCGAGCGGGCGGCCGAGGAAGATGAAGAGCACGTAGGCGAGCACGAAGCCGGCCGCGACGCCGACCAGCGCCACGCCGACGCGGTAGATCGACAGGATCACGGCCCCGAAGACGACGCCGCCGATGAGGAAGCCGCTCCAGGACGCGGCGACCGCGTACGACCAGTCCATGAGTGCGCTGTCGATGAGCGTGGCGAACGCGTAGCCGCCGAGGACGAACGCCTCGACGAACACGATCGGCTTGACGAAGCGAGAGCCCGCGAGCGCCACGAAGCCGCCGAGCAGTAGCATGGCCGTGGCCGCGAGCGCGCCGCCCTGGGAAATCGCGTCCGAGCCGCTCACGTCGTTCAGCACGCCAGTGACGGTCGCCGCCGACACGTTGGCGTTCAGGCCGCCGTCGCGGAAAGAGGCAGAGGCGGAGGAAGACGCGGAGCTGGACGCGGACGCGGCGGATGCAAGGCACGGCAGCCACTGCAGCGCCATCGCCATCACCGCGGCCAGCGGCAGGCGGTGCGAGGCCATGTCGACGCGCCGTCGCATATTCAGGACTGGCACCGCGCGCCAAGGGCGGCGCACGCGGACATTCGCGAGGAGCCTGCAGGGGCGGAAGAGACAAGAGGAAGGCAAGCAGGCGGACGCCCGCGTCCGCGCAGTGCCGGCCGCTTGGCGCCGGCGCCGGCACCGCGTCTCTGCCGGCGCCACGCGCTCCTCCACCTCGTTTCAGCCGTCACGCACGCGTCCATTCTCCTAGTATCGCTCTCTCGCTCCATCCTCCTCGCATCTCCATCTCCACCTCCACCTCCACCTTGCTCTCTGCCTCTCGGTCGCCGCCGCCGCCGCGTCACTCTCGCGACGCCGCCGCCGGCCTCGAACCCCGCTCTCCGAGCGCCTCGGCGGCCGCGGCCTGCCGCCGGCGACCGGCCTTGGCGCGGGCCCACTCGGCCGCGAACTGCGCCGCCGCGCCGGCCACCGCGAGCGAGAGGAAGGCGGCGAAGAAGCGCCACCAGGACGCGGGCACGGCGTCGACCCAGGAGCCGCGCAGCTTGGCCTTGGCCCAGAACTTGACGAGCTCGTAGGTCGTGGGGAAGCCGCCGGCGAAGAAGGCGACGCCGAGCATGACGAGCGCCGCGCCGGCGAGGCTCGTCGGCACGATGACGAGCGCCGCCGGCGGGTCCTTCCAGCCCGCGGCGGCGGCGCCCAGCGCCACGCCGAGCACGACCGCGAGCAGCACGAAGTGGTCCCACGCCAAGTGAATGAGGAAGGCGAGCACGACGCCCAAGAAGCCGCCGATGAGCGCGAACGCCACGCGCTGGTGGTAGCCCGCGGTGGCGGCGCCGATGGCCACGCCGCCCGAGAAGAAGCCCGCCCAGGACGCGAGCGCCGCGAGCGCGGGCGAGGCGCTCGCGGGCGAGGCGCTCGCGGACGACAAGAGCGAGTCGCCGTCTCCCGCGAGCGCCGCGTCGATCACGCCGCTCGCGACGGCCAGGCCGCCGCCGAGGAGCGCGCCGGCGAACACGCTCGCGCGCAGGAAGCGGCGGCCCGCGAACGCGAGCACGAGGCCCAGCAGCAGCAGCGCGAGCGCCACGGCGGTCGACCCGGCCGACCCGTCGGCGCCGCCGAAGCCGTCGAGCGCGTCCGACACGGTGCCGCCGGCGGCCGCCAGCGCCGCTCGCCGACTCGCGGCCTGCGCGAGCGCGAGCGCGAGCGCGGGCGCGAGTCGAGCCCTCATGTCAGTGTATCGCTCGTCCGGGGATTCGTCGAGTGGCGCGGCCAGGCGCCGGCGGTGCGCGTTGCTCCCGAGCGGACGCGAGGCGCGAGGCGCAAGATGCGAGACACGAAACGCGAGGCGCGAGGCGCGAGCCCGTTCGTTCGGGGTGCGGCGCGGCACCCACCGCTTTGGGTGGAGAATGGGAGGCGAGGGGAGGGAGATGCGCGCTCGTGTCTCCAGTGGCGGTCCCACGGTCTCTTCATGGCTCACTAGCTGCGACGAGGACGGGCGTTCGTCCTGCCCGCCGCCCGACGCCCGGTCACGACTTCCACGAGGAGCTCTTGGAGCCCGAGAGCTCGAACGGGAAGAGCGGGACGCGCGGCACCGCGCGCATGCCGCGACACGTGTGCACGGCGAGCCTCGCGCCGCGCAGCGTCTGCAGCGCGGCGTCCGTGCCGTCCAGGTCGACGGCCGTGACCGCGAGCCAGCCGAAGCCCGGCAGCTCGAGCTCGACGACCGTCGTGCGCTTGGGCTTCTTGGCGCTCTTGGACTTGCGCTCGACATCGCGCGAGACGTAGTCGCGCACGTGCACGAGCTGCGACAGCTGGAGCGGACCCGTGAAGCTCATGGCGTCCAGGCCGCGCGGCGGCGCCAGCAGCCCGCCCGCGTGCTTGACGAACGTCTCGTCCGCCGCTGCGTCCAGCGAGCAGCGCGCGCACACAGGGTGAGTCAACTGGCACGAGCGGCCGCGGGCTGCGGCACGCGAGGCTACGTACTCTCCGTCTTGGTGAGGTGGCCGGGCAGCACGCCGAACCACGAGAGCAGCAGCAGGTTCTTGTGCTTGTCGGCCGGCGGCCGGCGCTCCGTCTCGTAGTCGAAGCGCGCGAGGCCGCCGAGGAAGAGACTGCGGCCCGGGCTCATGCGGAACGTCGTCACCTGTCGGAGCGGCCCATGGCATGGAGCGGTCAGTTCGCGGCCGTCGTGCTGCTTTCAGGGAAGCAGCCAGCAAGAGAGAGAGAGAGAGAGGGAGAGAGAGAGAGCAAAGGGTCCAACCGGGAGCTGCTTGGTCGGGAAGACGTTCGTGAGGCGCGCCGAGCCGTCGAGCGCGAGCACCTCGACCAGTCGCTGGCGCTCGACGTCCGTGATGAGCCCTGGCGTGTCGAGGATGTTGAACACCTCGTTCTTGAGCATCACGGGCAGGTGCTGCACCGCGAGCGTCGTGCCAGGCAGCGGAGACGTCGTCATCGCGCGCTCCTCGTCGCCGCTCTCCTCAACCATCTCGGGGTCCTCACCCGGAGCCACGTACAGGTCTGCGGCCGCCGCTGGCGCCTCGCCGGCCGGCTGATCCACAGGCGGGTCGATCTCCACGTCGGAGGCCTCGAGATTGAGCAGCTCGCGCGCGTCCTCGTGCTGCAGCTCCTCGAGCGAGACCTCTGCGAGCTTCATGTACTTGCGGTGGTTGTGCTGCCACTTGCGCTGGACGAGGAAGCCGAGGAAGGCGTTGAGGAAGGTCGACTTGCCAACGTTGGCGGCGCCGACGACGCAAATGTCGCGGCCGTTGCGGTGCTTCTTGACGTCGCTGATGATCTCGCGCATGCCGATGCTCTTCATGGCACTCACGAGGTAGATCGCCACGACGTTACTGATGCCGGCGGCGGCGGCCTCGGCCTTGATGCGGCGCATCAGCCGTCGGATGCCCGACCGGGGCGGGATCAGGTCGCCCTTGTTGACCACAAGCATGACGGGCTTGTTGCCGAACACGTGGCGCGCCTTGGGCAGCAGGCTGCCCGAGATGTCCAGGATGTCCACGAGCTGGATCATGAGCAGGTCCTTGGCACGCAGCTCCATGACGCGCCGCTCGTACTCGCGGTACGGCAGCTTGGCGTCCGAGATCTTGCCGTACTGCGTCATCTGGAAGCAGCGCTCGCACCGCAGCTTCTTGAGCTCCCGCACGTCGCGCACGTCGCCCAGCAGCTTCTTCGGCAGGTACCCCACGTCCTTGGGCTCCTCGTGCTGCAGCTCGATGCCGCACCCGCTGCACGTCCAGTGCTCCATCAGCGCCACGTGACTCAGCACCCGCTCAACGCCAAGCGGCTCGCGGTCGCTGCCAGTCGAAGACCGAGGCGTGGAGGCTGACGCGGGCGCCGAGGCGGCGCCAGTCGCTAGCGCGCGCGTATGGCAGCATGCTCGCGAGCTGGAAGGCGCGCGAAGCCGCGGCGCAACGAGCCCAGCGCGGCTGGCTGAGACTCGGCGCGCACTTAGGGCCGCGACCGGCGGGCCGAAGAGATGCACAGGCAGCGGGTGAGGCTGCTGTGCGGCCGCACGCGACAGCAGCGTCGCTGCGCGCGACCGCATCGACTGCAGCATTGATGCGATGGGTGAGCAAAGCGATGGCGGCAGGCCAGCCACTCTGCTCCGGAGGTTACCGAAATGGTTACGCGGTGCTGGACTCGGTTACGTTTGGGTACGCGGCGCTTGGGTCACTGCGAGCGCGATCGACGGATCTCCTCGCGGCGTCGAGACGCGCGATGGCCGCGGAGGCGGAGGCGTCTGCGGCGCGGCGGCGCGTCGGCTACGTGTTCGACGAGCGCTTCCTGTGGCACGAGACGCGCGGCAGCGTGGACTCGCCACTGGTGCAGCCGTTCCGGCACTGGGAGTCGCCCGAGACCAAGCGGCGCTTCCACTCTCTCCTCGCGGTCTCGGGGCTGCTGGCCAAGCTCGAGATGCTCCCGAGCGTCTCCCCCGCCTCGCGCGAGCAGATCGAACGCGTGCACTCGCCCGAGTACGTGGCTCGCATCGCGCGCGAGTCGCAGCGAGACGAAGGCGGCAACGCCGGCGAGGAGGCGCCGTTCTCCAAGTTCGCGTTCGACATCGCCAGTCTGTCGGCCGGCGGCGTGATTGCGGCCGTCGATGCCGTCGTCGCGGGGACGGTGGACACTGCGTACGCACTGACGCGTCCCCCGGGCCACCACGCCGAGCCAGACCGCGGCATGGGCTTCTGTCTGTTCAACAACATCGCCATCGCGGCGCACCATGTCTTTGAGACGCATGCGGACCGAGTCAAGCGTATCGCTGTCGTCGACTATGACGTGCACCACGGGAACGGCACGCAGCGCGCGTTCTATGACGACGACCGGGTGCTGTTCGTCTCGCTCCACCAGGCGAACAACTATCCAGCGAACAGTGGGGCCATTGCGGAGCGGGGGGAAGGCAGCGGCGACGGACTGAGTGTGAACGTCCCGCTACCGCCAGGCTCGGGATTCGGCGCGTACGAGTATGCGTTCCAGCGCGTGGTGGTTCCAGCGCTTCGGGCGTTCAACCCCGACTTGATCTTGGTATCATCGGGCTTTGACGCGAGCTATGCCGACCCGCTCGCGGCCATGATCCTCAGCAGCCGCGCGTTCCGCTTCATGGCGCGAGAGCTCATGGACGCCGCGCGAGAGCTGTGCGGTGGAAAGATCGCATTTTGCCACGAGGGCGGATATTCGGAGACGTACGTCCCGTTCTGCGGCGTAGCAGTCGTGGAGGAGATGCTGGGTATCCATGACCCGAGCCGACAGATCGAGGATCCGTTCCTCGACGAGGCCGAGCGGTGGGAGTACCAGGAGCTACAGATTCATCAGCGCGAAGTCGTCGACCGAGTCGTCAAGGCGTTCCCTTTACTATGTGCTTGAGCACCCAATGGTTCATTGGAAGCAACTCATTCCAATGGTGTTTGCACTTTCACTCGGTGCTGCAGCTACGTGTTGACCCACCACAAATACGGAGGTAGAACTTGCATCCGTGTCTGCAGCTCCGCATCAATCGTCTCAGGGTGGCGCTCCGCGAACCACTGCAGTGTCTCGACATCGCAGTTATCCGCCGCTTCTTGTGTCACATCTGCTGTCCACATGTCGGACGGTATGCGCTCGTGAAACCACTCGAGCACGCGAATGTCGCCATTCCAGGAAGCATTTTCTAGCGCGCGTCCCGTGAACCCTTCACGGGAATTCTCATCCAGCCAGCGGAGGACCTCCAACCTGCGACGTGTGTAGCCAGGTAAGTTGATCCCAGCCGCATCCATCGCTTGAATCGTGCAGCCCTCGGACCGGTGAACGTGAAGAAACTTGACAACCTCCAGGTGACCCTCAGCTGCGGCCTGGTCCATCGCTCTCGTGGTGCAGCCCTCGGATCGATGTGTGTGCAACCACTGGACCACGCCGAGGTGACCTTGCTTGGCAGCATTGTCCATCGCGTTCGTTGTACATCCTTCGGTTCGGTTTTCGTGAAGAAACTGCACCACATGGAGGTGACCGTTGGAAGCAGCCATGTCCATTGCAGCACTTGTGAACCGAGTGTCCGGACAATTGATCTGGAGCCACTTGATCATGTCGAGGTGTCCTCCGCTTGCAACCTCGTCGCCATTTACATGGATGCATGCATTACGCCGATTCTCGAAGAGATACTGGACAATGCTGAGGTGGTTGCTGCTCACAGCTCTCTGGAAAGCATAAGGCCGTACCTGCTCCGGATGGAGATCAACAAGGAGCTTGAGTGCCTCGAAATGACCACCCTCAACAGCGGCGGGGATCGCATCGCTGGCGCAGCTAACACCTTTCGAGCGCAGCCATCGTATTGTATCGACGCGGTTTGTGGACGCCGCCATTCCGATCGCGAACGACGTAAACTTTTCATCACCGCTGCACAGCATCCACTCGAGTAGGTCCAATGATCCGTAGCCAGCGACGAAGTCCATGACAGCCGATGTGAACGCCAGCATCGACTTGGAGTGTAAGAAGCGAATCACGTCGTCGTGGCCTCCCTTCGCGATGGCCAAGGAAGAGGAGGTGGACAGAGGCGTCGTCACCATCGGTTGCACCCACTCCACGATATCCATGTGTCCATGCATGGCAGAGCCCCGCAGAGTTTCGCTCGCGTAGTCGTCGTCAAAGCCTCCGACGCGCTTATCAATCCACTGCAGAACACACAGGTGTCCAGAGGAACTCGCCTGAAATGCCACGTATTGCGACAGGATCCTCTTCGTGAAGACTTGGACGTCCTCGCCTTCAGGAAGAACGGACAGCGCTCGTTCAAGTAGCCATTCCAGAGCTCCTACTTGGCCATTCTTGATCGCATCCTCGACCGCTGCAGCATCAGCGCAGAAGTCGAATCGCTCTGCAAGATACCCCAGCATCGAAGTGTCGCCTTTGCCTGCGGCCACAGGCACGACGCATTCCCGGACGTACGCGCGCTTCTCAAGGTCATGAGACTCGGGATCCGCCACCAGCTCCTCAGTCAAGAATGCAGCCAAGCGGCGGCATTCGCTACGGATCGCGCGCTCGATCGTCCAAGAACCCACCGGCGCGAGGAACGACGCCAGTAGCTCGCACACGTGTGGTAGCGCGGCGACTTGAGGTCGAGAGCGGCTCACGACGCGCGCGCTCATCACGAGCTGTTCCATGCACGGTCGTCTGCTTCTCTCTCGCTCCACGCGCTGCGCCATCAGCCTCCGCCAACCGAGCACTGTCTCGCTGACTCTCGCGCTCTGTTGCTCTCTCGCTCTCGCGTTCTCTTGCTCGTCCTTCGTCTCCTGACTGACTGAGAGACTAGACACCGCCGTCGTTTTCAACCCATGCACGAGCTTGTTCCAAACAGCCTTCTATACTGACGAGCGACGGTACGATCCAAATTGCCAACTTCTCAGCGCGTTGCGTGCGCAAGAGGCGCCGCGAGGGTCTCCACGTTCGCCTCGAAGTGCGCGATCAGTGCGTCCAGCTTGCCTTGAGCCGATCGGTCGTAGCGCTCCCACTGCTCAACACTCCCACGGACGTACTCCTGCTGCGTCGTCAGCGCCTCGATCAGCAGCGGCAAGTACGGGTTCTGGCGGATGCTCCCCTCCTGGTGTGCGCGCTGGAACGCGTCAAACGCTTGCAGCACCGCGACCATCGGCGTCAGCACGTTCTCGTGGATCCACGCGAGCTTTTTCCGCCCCAATCGATCAACGAGCTCTACCAACTCGCGCGCAACCCCTGCTTGCGTCTTCCACGCAGTCTTCCAGTAGTCCGCCTCTCTCCTGCAGGCCTTGGCGTCGTTCTCGATGGACGCGTAGCACGCCTGCAGCTGCTTCAGCATCACTTTGACGTGTTTGTCGCGCTCTCGCACGTTCGCAGTGCTATATGTTCCAAGCGTCTTGAGGATTCGTGGAACTGTCATCTTCACACCTTGCTCAATGACAGGAAACTTGTCCGAATCAAACGAGAGGGACGCCATCGGCGTCGCGACGACGACGCCGAATGCTCCGACGTCCAAGAGAAGATCCTTGATCGAGGTGATCAAATCAAACGTAGTGTCAAACGCGACTTCATGCTCCTCGGCTGAGCATGCGACGATTCTGGGCGGAAGCGCGCGTTGAAGCACTCGAGCTGAGAACTCTTCAAGGTTCCGCGCGACTTTGCCAAGCTGCTGTTCCAGGGTTTTCAGTCGGTTGGGATCGAGCTGTCCGAGAGACGAGCGGTCGCTACCGTAGAGCTCACTCATCGATACACTTGCCTGGTTGTCGCGGATGAAGGCCGATGCGCGGCTCCCAATGCGAAGCTTTGCCTCGTATGTGGCACTGACCGCAGTCGACGTGCTGTGGATTTGCTCTTCGACTCGAGAAAGCTCCGTAAGGAGTCGCTGCGGAACGGCGAACATCCACTTGACTGGCTCTGAGTTGTTACAGCTTTTGTTGACTGCGCCTCGCTCGTCCGCTCCAGCTGCTACGGCGTCGTGTTGAGCGGTGTCAACGATATCACGCCAGCGGCGAAGCGCTGACGAGAGCGCTGCTTCTGTCTGCTCGCACCCGTTTACCGCATCGTGGAGGAGCGTCACCTGCCGCTGCAGTTGGACGTTTTGTGCCTGCAGAAGCCGCATCCTGCGTATATCAAACGCATCGATCGCCTCGCCAACTTTGCTCCCGTTGTCACCCTGCAGGGTGGCTACGAGCGACTCCAAGTGCTGGATTTCTTGCCGCAGCTTCGTATTCTCCTCCGATAGCGTCGCGTTCTCGTGCTGCAGGACCTGCAGTTGGTTCTTCTTGAACTTGGCGGCAAATCCAATTGATGGCTTCACGGGTACTGTGCGCTCAATTGCGATACCAGGACCCATCAATGAGTTGGGGTCTCTCTTCACAGGAGTAACTTGGTTGCTGTCGAAGTCGTCGTCTCCTGCACTAGGAGACGCGAGAGACGTGTCAAAGTTCCACTCGCTGCTTTTCGCTCTGACAGCCGCGGCCGAGCGCTTTGAAGGGATGCGTCGTGCATGATTCAGTGCGCCGCTCAAGCGAGTCGGTTTCCGATCATAGTTCGCATCGCTCTCTGCATACCGACCGTCGGGTTCGCTGAAGGTAGAGACATTCTCGGACCCGTCTTCTCCTGCTTCTCTCACACTGCCGTCGACGCTGTCCTGCCGAGAGAGACATCGTCTCGACCCAGCAGTCGCCTCGATATCAGCGTCGTTGTTCTCCCTACTGGAGATGCGTCTGGACGACTTGATCCGCGTGAGTAGCAGGCGGAAGGATTGGGAGCAACAGTCCTTATCGAACAACAGCTTCTGCCAGGTGATCATCGCCGGTGCGCCGAGTCGCTAGTTCCGAGAGTACGACAGTGCGTTCATAGTGATTAGTCCAGCAGTCCCATTGGTCACGACGGCTCGGAACGCAGACGCACTGCGAGCTCCGAAGCCACGATCTGCATGTAGTCCGATCGGAAGCTGTCCTCCTTCTTGCGGATGGCGTCGCGGTCACTACCCAGCGTCGCGTAGTGCACAGTCATAGTCAGTCGACGTTCTACAGCAGCGCAGCGCCAATGACAATGGGGGATAGTTTACATGGAATCGGCCAGCTTCTCCGTCTTGCGCTCGAGCTTCCGGTCCTTGATGATCCCCACCAGCTTCTCCGCGACCGGTACTGACGAGGCGTGCTAGTCCGCAGAGAACAGGACGAAATGACAGTCAATACTACGCGCGGTCATCAGTTGGACGGTCCGCGGGCAGCAGCGTCGAACCGCACCTCACGGAAGAGCGCCACGAATGTGAGCTCCTTGGTCTTCCACGACAGGTCTCGCAGTTGAGACGCCGACTGGAAGAGCGCGGTAAGAGACGAGTCTTGGACAGAGACGATGACGGATCCTATGGAGACGCCCGTACCACTTGGGCGAGCGCCGGCACCGCGGACAGCTCCGCGTGCAGCCGCTCGGCCATCGCGACTGCGGCCGCTCCGGTGCGCCGCTGCGCGCTCTGC
This sequence comes from Phytopythium kandeliae, assembly GCA_023338135.1. NCBI lineage: Eukaryota > Oomycota > Peronosporomycetes > Pythiales > Pythiaceae > Phytopythium > Phytopythium kandeliae. The sequence continues at coordinate 7,397 of JAADYC010000409.1, read as the reverse complement.
CGACGATGGCGCTGGCGCCGATGTCACCTACACTCTTGCGTTGCTTACGCCGATTCAATGCAGAGTGATGGATGCGAGCGCTGCTTCCAGGGAAAAAATCTCGTGGCGATCCGATCTTTTTCCGCGAATCAACCCGTCTCGATCGCTCTCGCTCTGTCGTGATTGGGTACAAAGCGCGAGATTTTGTCGAACCAGCGCGCCGAACATCCGAATGCCTCGCCAGGATTGGCTGAAACGGCTCGCCGCCGTCCATCCCCGCCACCCGTTCGTTCTTCCCCACGTCTCGGCGGCGGCGGCGGCGGTGCTCCCCCTTGACGCTGGCCGGCCACTCCATCTCTCCATCTCTGGACGGGAAACAGACGACAAGCAAGGCGGCGGTCCGGCCCGGCGAGCACAGCAGCATGAGCGGAATGGAGCAGCGCGTGGCGGCGCTGGAGAAGGGTGCGGAGCAGACGGAGGCGCGCGTGGCGGCGCTCGAGTCGCAGGTCGCGGCGCTGGACACGGCGGCGGCGGCGAGCTCTGGCTGGCCGGCGGCGCGCATCCGCCAGACGTTCGTGGACTTTTTCACGCAGCACGAGCACACGTTCTACCCGTCGTGCCCCGTGGTGCCGCTGGATGACCCGACGCTGCTGTTCATCAACGCGGGCATGAACCAGTACAAGCCCATCTTCCTGGGCCAGGTGGACCCGTCGCACCCGATGGCGAAGCTCAAGCGCGCCGTCAACTCGCAGAAGTGCATCCGCGCGGGCGGCAAGCACAACGACCTGGACGACGTCGGCAAGGACGTGTACCACCACACGTTCTTCGAGATGCTCGGCAACTGGAGCTTCGGCGACTACTTCAAGAAGGAGGCCGTGCACATGTCGATGACGCTGCTCACGGAGGTGTACGGCATTGACAAGGACCGCCTGTACGCGACCTACTTCGGCGGCGACGAGAAGCAGGGCCTGCCGTCGGACGAGGAGACGCGCCAGATCTGGCTGCAGTACCTGCCGGCGGACCGCGTGCTCCCTTTCGGGTGCAAGGACAACTTCTGGGAGATGGGGGACGTCGGCCCGTGCGGCCCCTGCACGGAGATCCACTACGACCGCATCGGCAACCGCGACGCCTCGAAGCTCGTGAACGCGGACCTGCCGGACGTGATTGAGATCTGGAACAACGTGTTCATCCAGTTCAACCGCGAGCAGGACGGCAAGCTCGTGCCGCTGCCGAGCAAGCATGTGGACACGGGCATGGGCTTCGAGCGCCTCGCCTCGATCCTCCAGGGCAAGACGTCCAACTACGACACGGACGTGTTCACGCCGCTGTTCGCCGCCATCCAGAAGGCGACGAAGGCCGAGCCGTACCAGGGCAAGCTCGGCGCCGAGGACCCGACGCTGCGCGACATGGCCTACCGCGTCGTGGCCGACCACATCCGTACGCTCACGGTCGCCATCACGGACGGCGCGATCCCGAGCAATGACGGTCGCGGGTACGTCCTGCGCCGCATTCTCCGCCGCGCGGTCCGGTACGGCCAGCAGTTCCTGAACGCGCCGAGCGGCTTCCTGTCGGGACTCGTGCCCGTCGTGGTCGACATGCTGGGCGAGGCCTTCCCGGAGCTGGCGGCGAAGCAGGCGGAGGTGACGGAGATCATTCTGGACGAGGAGCAGTCGTTCGGCCGCACACTCAACAAGGGCATCGAGCGGTTCAAGAAGATTGCGCAGGGCATCCGCGAGAGCGGCAAGCCGCTGGTTGTCCCGGGCGAGGACGCGTTCTTCCTGTACGACTCGATGGGGTTCCCGATTGACCTGACGCAGATCATGGCCGAGGAGGAGGGCATGACGGTCGACATCAAGGGCTACGAGGAGCAGATGAAGCTCCAGAGCGAGCGCTCCAAGATGGACCGGAAGAAGGGTGGCAACTCGGGCGCTCGCCCGCTCGTGCTCGAGGCGAACGAGACGAGCGCGCTGTCGAGCAAGAGCATCAAGCCCACGGACGACTCGGGCAAGTACGAGTGGGACATCACGCCGGCGGCCAAGGTCGTGGCCATCTTCACCACGACCGAGAGCAGCTCGGCGTTCGTGGACGAGGTCAAGGCCGGCGACTTTGAGCGCGTGGGTGTCATCCTCGACAAGTCGTCGTTCTACGCGCAGTCGGGCGGCCAGATTTACGACACTGGCGCCTTGGCCGGCGTCGGTAGCGACTTCAAGCTGGACGTCGACTCGGTTGAGACGTACGGCGGGTTCGTCATGCACATGGGCCCTATCGCGGCCGGTTCGGTCAAGGTGGGCGACACGGTCGAGTGCCGCGTTGACTACGCGCGGCGCACCAAGATTGCGCCGAACCACACGATGACGCACGTGCTCAACTTCGCGCTGCGCAAGGTGCTGGGCACGACCGTGGACCAGCGCGGGTCGCTCGTGGACGAGACCCGCCTGCGCTTCGACTTCACCTCGAACAAGGCGGTCAAGGTGAACCAGCTGGCGGAGGTCGAGGCCATTTGCGACGACATCATCAAGAAGCAGCTCGATGTGTTCACGCAGGACTCGGCGCAGGCGCAGGCCAAGCGCATCCAGGGGTTGCGCGCCGTCTTCGGCGAGACGTACCCGGACATTGTCCGCGTCGTGTCGATCGGCCAGCCGATCGCTCCGGTATGTTGATATCGCGGTGCTTGTATTGATGGCGGTGGAGTGATTGTGTCGCTGACGCCTGCGGCGGTGCTACAGATGCTCGAGGACCCGGAGAATAGCTCGTGGAGCGACTACTCGGTGGAGTTTTGCGGCGGCACGCACATCAAGAACACGCGCGAGGCCAAGAAGTTTGTGCTGTTTGAGGAGGGAGCGATCGCCAAGGGCATCCGCCGCGTGTCGGCGTACACGCGCGAGCTCGCGGCGGAGGCAGAGGAGCGCGCGACCAAGCTGCAGGCGGAGCTGGACGCGATCGACAAGCTGAGCGGTAGCGAGTTTATCGATGGCGTGGCGGCCTTTAAGCCCGTGCTGGACACTGCGCTGATCTCGCTGCCGACCAAGGACGTGCTCCGCAAGCGGGTGGATGGTTTTGTCGAGCGTATCAAGAAGATGAAGAAGGAGGCGGCGGCAGCTCGCGCGGCGAACGGCACGCGCGACGCGACGGCGGCGGCCACGAAGGCGAAGGAGGCCGGCGCGGAGATCGTGGTAGTCAAGTTTGACGTGGGCACGGACGCGAAGCTCGGGCGTGAGATGCTCGAGGCGATGAGCACGATCCTGCCGACCGGCAGCTTCATGATCGTGAGCGTCGACTCGGACGCCAACAAGACGGCGGCGTTCACGCAGGTGAGCAAGGAGCATGTGGAGAGCAAGCAGCTGGACGCTCGGCAGTGGGTGAACCACGCGATGGCCGTGATGAAGGGCAAGGGCGGCGGCAGGGACGCGTTCAACGCCACGGGCCAAGCCAAGACCACGGACAAGGTGGACGAGGCTGTCGCGCTCGCCAAGGCCTTCGTCGAGGGCAAGTAGACGCCCTGATGGCCCTGCAGCGGCCTTGTGTGTGGGGATGGCGGCGCTCGCGCCAATCTACGTTGCGATTACTGAAACGCTGGCGCTCCCTTGCTCGCTCGCTCGCTCGCTCGCTCGTCGCGTTGGTGCCTAATCATGTTGACGGAGGGCAACGAAGGGACGGAGTCGCGTCCGCCGCTTGCTGGTTGAGACGTCGCGAGTCGTCGCGCCGTCGCGGCGTCGGCACCAGCGCCTTCCGCTTGCTCCGGCGCTGCCCATGTCGCCGATGACTGTAGCCGCAGAGAGGTGGACTGCGCTGTGACCGTGATCAAGCTGATGGTACGCGAGAGACATTCCTGGCGTGAGTGAGTGTTCTTTTGTCCCGATGAAAGCGTCGCTGTTCAAAGACTGTCGCATGACATGCGCCGCATTGAAGCGGACACACTGCTCGTCATCGTGATGACGAGGTCGCTCACCTCACCCTCGCGTGACTTCGAATGACGCATCCAGCGAGCGAGAGCTGCGCGATGGCGAGATCCCCGCGTGAATGGCTAGCTCCACGCACCGCCGGCCAGGCCGCGGCGGCGGTGGCGTCGGCTCATTCACCCACTTGCCTCTCGAAGCGCATACCCCGAAAGCGACAGCATGACGGACGCGGGGGCGGCGATGGCGATGGCGCTGTCTCCTCGGCACGAGCCAGCGTACGCGCGCGTGCTCAGCCCAACCTCGAGCCCCGCGAAGCAGAAGTCCTCGGCCCCAGCGTCAACGCTCAGCAACAACACGCCGGGGTCTGATGGCGCGAGCAGTACGACGCGCCTCGTGCCCCTGCGCGAGCTCTTCCAGTACGCGGATCGCACCGACTACCTGCTCATGTCCGTCGGCACGGTCGGCAGCCTAATTGTCGGCGTCGGCGTTTCACTCGAGCTCGTGCTCTTCGGTGACGCGCTCAACGGCCTCAGTACCGATCCGGGCGACATCACGAGCCAGGTGCGGCCGACGGTCGTCAAGTACGCGGTCGTCGGCGCCATCATGCTGGTCGCGGGCTTCGTACAGATGACTTGCTGGTCGATCGCCGGCGCGCGGCAGATCAAGCAAATCCGCAGAGCCTACACACGAGCGATTCTGACCAAGGAGATCGGCTGGTTCGACGTGAATGAGCCGATGGAGTTGAACGCGCGCGCGGCTGGGGCGCTCGTCACCATCCAGGACGCCATCGGCAGCCGCATGGGCGACTCGCTGCGCTTCGGCGCTCTCATTACGTCGGGCGTGCTTATCGGCCTCATCAAAGGCTGGCAACTCGCGCTTGTCATGCTCGCCATGACGCCTTTCATGGCACTGAGCACGTACGTGTCGATGGACGCGCTCTCCAAGGCGACCAAGGTGAACGTGGATGCCCAAGGCGCGGCTGGCGCAGTGGCACAGGAGAACCTCGAGAACATCCGCACTGTGCACATGTTCAACGGTGTCCCCCGTGCGCTGCGCAAGTACGAGTCGGTGCTGGAGCAGGTCGTTCAGTCGGGCGTCCGAAAGGCGTTGTCGGCTGGCTGGGGCAACGGGATTGTCTATTTCGTCATGATGTGTGTCTTCGCCGGCGGGTTGTACTTCGGCGCGTGGAAGGTGAGCAGGGACCAGCTAGACGGACGGGGTGTCGATTGCTCGACGAACGGTGGCGACAAGGACTGCTACAACGGAGGACTTGTCATCACGGTCTTCTTCTCCATTATCATGGGAGGAATGACAATTGGCATGGCCGGTCCGTGCATCCAGGCTGTGTTTGCAGCACGGTCGGCGGCCGGTACCATCTTCGACACGATCAACCGTCCGTCGCTGATCGACGCGACCGCTTCGACTGGCCGCAGACTTGACAGAGTGCAAGGCAGCATCGAGATTTGCGACGTCACATTCGCGTATCCGTCCCGTCCGGATGTAACGGTGTGCAAGAACTATTCGCTGACGATCCGAGCTGGTGAGACCGTGGCACTTGTTGGTCCAAGTGGCAGCGGCAAGAGCACTATCGTCGGGTTGCTCGAGCGGTTCTATGACCCGCAGAGTGGAGTCGTACTGCTGGATGGTCATGATATCAAGGATCTGAACGTCAAGTGGGTTCGTCAGCAGATTGCACTGGTCGGACAGGAGCCCGCACTGTTTGCGCTATCCATCATGGAGAACATTCGTCACGGACGGCCCGAGGCAACAGATGAAGAGGTAATGGAAGCAGCGAAAATGGCGAACGCGTACGACTTCATCATGGAGTTCCCCGACGCATTCGACACACCAGTCGGCGAGCGTGGCGCGCAGCTCTCGGGTGGTCAGAAGCAGCGCATCGCCATCGCGCGTGCGATCATCAAGAACCCGCGCATTCTTCTACTCGACGAGGCCACGAGTGCGCTGGACACTCAGAGCGAGCGCGTTGTGCAGGAGTCGCTGGATAAGCTGCTTGCTGACAACACCCAACGAACTACGATTTTGATTGCGCACCGATTGTCAACAGTTCGGAATGCGTCGCGGATTGCTGTGCATCATGACGGCGCGATTGTGGAGCTCGGAACGCACGACGAGCTCATGAGTATCACCAACGGTCACTACCGACTGCTGGTTCAAGCCCAGAATCGTGGAGAAGAGGCCACGACGGCACTAGATGAGACCAAGAGCATCCAGGCAGAGTCACGCTCACTGTCAAGGCGCTTGTCGTCCAAGCGATCATCGTCGCGATACTCGAACGCAGAGGTGAAGGCATATCTCGACGACCATACTTCGGAGTCCGACTCCAGCCAATCGAAAAGCGATAAGGACGACTCGAAGCTGCCACGGTATAAGGTTCCGACTCGCCGCATATGGAAGATGACTCTCCCAGAGTGGAAGTTCCTGGTCGTCGGATGCATCGGAAGCTTCCTGAACGGCGCGCTGTACCCAACGATCGGCATTATCATGGGCCAGATCATCGCGCTCTTGTTCAACTACGACTACACGTCGTCTGAGATGCTGTCGCACGCGAGTACATGGGCGTGGCGCTGCGCTGTGGTCGGAGTCGTCTATGCGGTGGCCTACACTGTGCAGCACTATTGCTTCGGCGTGGCTGGACAACGGCTGATTGCCAAAGTGCGCCGCCTAACGTTCGCATCCATGCTTCGCCAAGACATTGGGTGGTTTGACCGATCGGAGAACGCGTCTGGTGCGCTTGTGGCGCGGCTGACATCCGATTCGGACGTGCTGCAGACCGTGACGGCAGATGTGCTGAACCAGCACCTTACCAGCTTCATGACAATGATACTCGCTCTCGCCGTCAGCTTTTATTACAGTTGGCAACTGACGCTCGGTGTCTTGGCGACACTGCCGTTCTCCATCTTCAATGGATACATCGAGGGGCAGCAGATGGAGGGCTCGTTCAACTCCAAGAAACTCAACGACGCTGATACGCGTGCGGACGCGATGTTGGCTGAGGCCATCGGCTCCATCCGAACCACCGCTTCATTCGGGATGGAGGAGCGCCTGAGTCAGATGTACGCCGTGCTTCTCAACAAGTCGAACACCGCGGACGTGCGCGTTGGCGTGATTACTGGCCTCTCGTTCGGCGTCTCCCAAGCGATTCTGTTCTGGACCACTGCGTTCGTCTTCTGGCTCGGAGGAGTCCTTCTCTCCAAGGAAAAACTCTCATTCACAGACTTCAACGTGGTGCAGTCCGTCGTCTTGATGGCGACGTTCTCAGTTGCGACGACGTCTCAAAACAAGACGGGGAAATCCAAGGTTGGGAAGGCGACTCATTTCCTGTTCTCGACCATCGATCGTGTTCCTCCGATCGATGCTACCGCTACGACTGGTCGAACGCTTGAGAAGCTGCACGGCGACCTGACATTCGAGAACGTCGCATTCGCCTATCCTGCTCGACCGGACCGAGCTGTCTACTCGAGCTACAACCTCACTGTCCGCAGCGGACAGACCGTGGCG
>JAADYC010000408.1:0-21562 GCA_023338135.1 Phytopythium kandeliae | reverse complement strand
GGTATTGCTACGCAAATCCAAAGCGGTCGTTTGAAAGCGGGCATGTTTTCGGCCGAGAATGAATTCCCTCCTCGCTCGCTCACTGCAGCTCGCATTGATCGCGAGTTACCAAGTGCAGTACGATCCCTGCTGTCCTCGTGCGTAGAGCTGGCTATCCACGATGGAAATCGCTGCGATGAATCGAGACGCTGCTTCGATTGCGCTGTGTCTCCATGATGTCGCGAAGCAAGCACAATCACACTGCCATGAACCAGCGCATTGGTCTAAAAGTGGAGTCTATATTGCACTTGCTTCACATCTCCTGCTTTCGAGGCGTCGAGAGCTCGATGAACACGCTGACACCGCTGACCGAAACGCGGCTTGGGATGCGCTCGAGTGTGTTGCACTGCGACCGGCTCATCTCGATCACATGGGAGTCGCGCACATGCGCAAGGTGTGGCGTTGCGTCCACTGCTGCTTGGGTCTTTTCGCTGCTGGACTTGCGGTAGATCAACCAAAGAGCGACTTGCGTGACGCCCATCGACACGCCTGCGACGCTGGGGGCCAGGATGAACGGGTTCCACTTGAGCGACGAGTATGTAACCCAGCAGCTGCAGTTGACGACATTCATGACGCACATGAAGAACGGCAGCGACGCGTTCGACTTGGTCCGAAGAACTCGCCGCATGGTTGCCAGCGGCGAGCCGAACTGCGCCACGGTCGTGAAGACAGTGATCCAGCCGAGAACCGTGCCCTCGTGGCTCCGCGTCTCGCCGGTGACCCCCAGAGCAGCCAGGATCGTGTACGCTAGCAGGATCGCGGTGATCAGCAGTCCGTAACCGCACATCTTGAAGACATACATGCGATCCGGCGCATAGATATAGAAGGTGATGACGAAGCCGATGCCCGTGCAGACGCCAAACATGTTGGTGGTGAACAGCGGCACGTAGTCATCGATGACGCACGCGTACATGACGAGCGCGGCGCTGTTGACGAAGAGCGTGACGACGGGCAGCAGCTGCACCTCGCCCGGCGTCTTGTGCTTGATGATGCGGTAGTAGTCCGGAAACGGCGAGACTCGTAGGATGATGGACGTGACGACCGTGAGGATCTCGAAGACTTGCAGCGCGGCAGACATGGCCGACGGTTTGTCTTGTGGCGGCGAGATGGAGGCGCGAGTGGAGGCGAGCCCTCTTGAGCGCCAGCGGGGGAATTGGCGAATGGTCTTCGGCTGCTGCCGGCGCGCCGATGCCTCGCGGATCGGCAAAGCACAAGTCGCAGCTAGTCGATTTATACTTGCGATTTGTAAGTCACTGGGACAAAGCTGGTCTTTACTAAACCCCATACTAGCGCATGGGCGGAAACCGTACCGCGCCCGTCTATGCCCGTTTTGCGGTGCCTTGGTCGCAATCTTGAGGGTCGAGATTGCGAGCCCAATCACTACACTATGCCTTGCTCTAAGTACGAATTGGTTCTTCAACGCGTTCAACTGGTCCTGGACCAGCCAAGCTGCAGCAACCACAACGAGCGAGTGGACGCATCTGCCGCCGTGCTCTGCACATGGGTGCATTGTGTCGAAGGGTGTTGACCAAGCGCACGCGCGGCTGGCTGCTCCCGCAAAGGCTCCGATCGTAACTGCCGAGGTCTCAGGTCACATCACGACTGCGCTGGCCGTCTCTTCGCGACGCGCGCGCGGATCGCATGGCTACATTACGTGTATTACACGCATCAATGGAGCGAGGGCGGCCGACGGCTTGGCCCGCAGCCCATCTCTGATAATCTACAAGAGCATAGACCGCAGGACGAAGTAGCACGTCATGGCTACAACGACGCCAAAGCCGACCACGAGCATCTGCGCAATCACGCGGCAGGCGGCGAGGTCCAGCGGCGTCATTTCGCCGGCTCCCTGCTGCTGCTGCGTCTGCACGCGGCGCTGAGCCAGCGCAGACGCGAACTCGCGCGCTTGGACATTCGACATCTCCCGCTGCTCGGTAACCTCGCGCGCTTGGACGTGGCGCCGACGCAGCGCGTCGTGCACCGCGGACGTGTTCCACTCGGGAAGCAGCACGTCGTTCGGGTCGATCGGGGACTCCTCCTTCTCTGGCTTCTTCTCCTCGAGATCCGGGAGCGATGACGACCGAATACCGAACGCGAAGGAAATGCCAGCCTCCTCCTCCTCCCCGCTCTCTCCGTCCGCTTCCGGAATCGCCAGGCCTGCAACGTCCTCCTCGTCCTCGTTGTCAAAACCCGCGAGTCGCCGCTGACGCGCCGCTTCCTCCTCTGCGAGCCGATCGAGTACGCGCTGAATCTCGCTCAGCATCGACGGATCGACGCCCATACGGAGCAGCACCTCCTTCTCGATGCGTGCGGACCGCGCAGCCTTCGTGTGTGCGGCCGGTGGAGCCTCTGTTGATGCCCGCGGGGACGGAGACGGCATGGAGCTTGCAGCATACATCGGCGTCTGCGGCGTTGTTGACGGCGTCACCGAGTTACGATACCGCATCGAGGCTGCATCCGAGAAGGCCGACTCGGTCTCAAAGCTCCAACGCGTCTCGGCAACTGACGAGGCGGGCGAGGCCGGCGGCTTCTCGCCGGAGTCGTGGAGCTCGCCGAGCTCGATGCCCGTCTCCTCCTTCACCTCGACGGCCGGTGCCTTCTCCTCGTATTCATCTGCCGTCGACTCTTTTGCTTGGGCCGCGGCTTCCTCCTTCGTCTCCTCGCGCCGCACACGTTCCACTTCAAGCGCATGGAGCAGGTTGGTCGCGATTTCTGCGAGGAAAATGGAGGCTTCAGGCGACGCCGCGACGTCTCCGAGCTGGGCGAGGCACTCGCCGAGCGTCTCGAAGATGCCGCGGCCTTCCGCGCTGGCGAAAAAGTCAACGATCGACTGCACTGTCGAGAATAACTGGCGCGTCGCCTGTTTGCTCTCAGGCGTGTTGAGAGCCTGCGCCAGGCGCGAGGCGGTCGCGACCGAGTTGAGCACAACCTCGCGGCCGGGCTGCGACACGGACGCGTGCACGAACTGGTCCTGGAGGCGCCCGGCCGTGCCCGCGAGCTGCTTGGCGCGCTCGGCACCTAGCACGCCGAGCGCATTGCCGAGCGCCACCGACAGCAGGCGCGTCAAGTCGCGCGCGCGCGCCGGCGTCATGCGCTTGAGCCGGTCCCAGATGAGCACGCTCAGGACGTACGGGTTGGCCACCGACTGGGACAGCAGCTGCGCCACCGGGCTCACCACCGTCGCGTCTACTGTGCTCGTCGCCCACCTGCTCGACCATCCATCCACGCGGACAAGCGGATCGTCAGCGCCTCGTCAAAGCCGAGAGGCAAGCGAGCGAGCGACGCACCGCACGGCGTCGCCGATCATGTCCCCGAGACGAGCGGGCGAAGCGAGGGAGGCTCGGGACTGCCCGCGGCGGCCACGGGCGGCGGAGAAGACTGGCAGAGGGGAGGCCGGGCGGAAGCGGACGGCCGAGAGCGTGGGACGGCGGGGGAAGCGCGCGCTTCAGGACTTGCCTGCTCGCCGATCTGATGCCGCCAACGTTGATCGAGCACTGCGCTGCGGTGTAGCCTGACGAGCGGGCGATACAGCGTGCAAGTGAAAAAGTGAACGCGACGCAGCAACTAAAAAGAAAGGTCGGAGTCGCAGAGCATACAAACCGCAAGGGAGAGGCTCGTGAGCGACAGGGCGTCTTTTTTCGACAACATTCGACAAAATATTTCGAATTGTGACGTGAAAGCGTGTGTCGCAAAGGCACCTACTGTGCGCCTCATAACTGTTCGAACCCTCGGATCGCCCGGTTGCTTCACCAAGACCGCCAAGGAGGGAAGATGGCGGCGCGCGGGGTGAACGGGGCGGCGGCGGCGACGCTGAACGCGCGCTTCATCAAGTGCGCGGGCTGCAGCGTGAACGTGCCGAAGGAGGACATGCTGGCGCTGGGCAAGTGCACGGTCTGCGGACGCGCGTACGAGCCGGAGGTCTCGGACGGCGGCGAGAGCGTCACGATCGAGACGGTCGCGTTCACAGCGGGAGCGGGGGCGGGAGCGGCGACAGCGACGCCTGAGAGCGCGGCCGCAGCAGCGAGCAAGCCCAGACGCAAGCGCTGGAGCGTGCTCACGTCCAAGAAGGGCCGCACGTACTACCACAACACGGAGACAGGCGAGGACACGTGGGAGGCGCCGCCGGACCTGGACGCCGACGCGGCTGAGGACGCCTTCGGTGAGTCGTGAGCATGGTTGCTCGCGCCTGCTCTGCGGTAGTTTTGATGCTGACGGCCGTGCGGCGACGCGCTCGCAGTGCCGTTCAAGAGCGACGCGGTGAAGAACGCGGTGCTGCGCGAGCAAGCCAAGGCCGACGCATCGCGCATGGGCGTGCCGATGGAAGTGATCGCCAAGGCGCAGCGCCGTGAGCAGGAAGAGGAGCTGGCGAGCGACCCGATCGCGCAGCTTGGCGGATTCAAGGAGTCGGCGGCCACGCCGGCGCCGGCGCCAGCTGCTCCGAGGGCGGCTGCCGGTCATGCCAGGCTGCCTCCACGCGTGGAGCGCAGCGAGGAGCGCAACAAGGAGGACCACGGCGCCGCCGCGGCGGAGAGCGACGACGGCGACGATGAGCGGCGCGCGTGCTCAGTCATGTGACGCGCGCCGAGTGAGGAGCCGTCTGCACGTCTTCATGTGAGCGAGTGAGTGCGTCGCCCACGCTCTATGTATGCATCGCTTCTTCCAGTCGGCGATTCCCTCCATTCGACTCAACTCGACTCCCCACGCCTCTCGACGCGGTTTGACCTTGCGCATCCGTCGATATGGCCCGCAATCTCGCCCCTGTCCCGTGAGACGCGCAATCACGGTACTGCGCTTCCTGCCCGTCGCGGCGCGCGTCGGATCGGGCCGGTCGTCATTCGATCACTTGCGTCCTCGCGCCGCCGCCGAGCTCCATTCGCGCCGCCGAGCTCCATTCGCGCCGCCATGGCCGGCGCCGCAACGACCGCGCTCACAGCGCTCACGATCGTCTCGTCCATCGCACTGAGGCTCTCGCCGCTGCCTGACTACTACCGCATCTACCGGCACGCGTCGACGGGCGAGGTCGCGCTGCTGCCGGTCGTGGCGTTGCTCGTCAACAGCGGCGCCGTCGGGCTCTACGCGTTCGCGATCGGCAACTTCGTGCCGCTGCTCGCGACCAACGCGTTCGGCGTCTGCATGGCGCTGCTCTTCGTCGCCGTCTTCCTGCGCTACGCGGCCGATCGCGCGCGCGTCCTGCGGGTCGTCGCCGCCGGACTCGCCGCCCTCGCGCTCGTGCTGCTCTATACGGTCCTCGCTGTCTCCGGCGCGACGCGCCAGTCCATCGACCAGGTCGGTACGACGCTTGGCTGGGTCACCATGGCCACGTCAGTCGCGCAGTTCGGCTCGCCGCTCGCGACGGCCAACCGGGTCGTGCAGACCAAGTCGTCTGCGTCCCTGCCCTTCACCATGTGCCTCATGAACGTCGTCAACGGCGCGCTCTGGGTCGCCTACTCGTCCGTCGACTGGAACGCCTTCGTCTTCGCCCCCAACGTCTTCAGCGTCGCGCTGGGTGTCACGCAACTCGTGCTATGGGCGCTCTACCGCCCGCGCGCGGACGCCAGCAGCAAGACCAAGGACCTGCTTGCGGAAGACTCGCGCGTCGGCGACTCGGTGGTGATCGAGATGAGTCGCCACCGGCTCGAGCGGGTCTCCAGCTGCGTCTCCACCGACAGCGGCGTCTTCCACGAGCTCGCGTCGCCCTCGAAACCATAGACAGCGATAGCCCGTGCCTCCTCCTAATAAACTCAGCACCACCTTACGATCGTCGCCTGCTTGGACGTCGCGTGGAGCGCGGTCACGCCTGTGGCCGCCGCACCTTGGCCAAGTCGTCGTCCTCCATGGCGGCGATGGCGTCCAGCACGTCGCGGACCGCGGCAAAGCGCGCATCCAGCTCGCGCTGGATCTCGGCGGCTGAGTGGCCCATGCGCGTCCAGATGCGCACCTGGCGGAAGTAGTCGTCGTAGATCTCGGCCGCGCAGACAGGGTAGAAGCGCTCGCCCTCGGCCTCGGCGATCTCTTCCAGGTGCTGCATCCCGAATGGGCTGTTGATGAGCACGCAGCACTGCCGCGGGTCCGTGACGCTGCCCGACGACAGACTCGCGTGCACGGCGTTGATGGTCGCCGCGGTCGTCGGGTAGTACACGAGTCGCGGCAGGCGCGTCGGCGGCACGGTCTTGGTGCTGTCGCGCTTGCGGTCCGCGTCCGAGGAGGCCGCGCTCTTGCTGGCGCCAGCGCTGACGCCGGTGGCAGGCGCTGAGCCTTTCTGCGCCGCGTTGGGTGTGGCGCTGCCGCTCGCGCGGTGGTCGCCGGCCTCGGCGGGGGAGAGCACCGTGTAGCCGTTCGTCTCGAGCAAGAATTGCAGCGGGCGATAGTTGCGAGGCGTCACGTCGAGCACAATGGTCTTGCGCTCATCGACGAAGCGCGCGCACCACTTGAGGATCGCGAGTAACAGCGGGGCCTTCTCGTCGATGAGCACGTCCACCTCCTTCTTGAGCTGGATGCGCTCCTGCACCGTCACGGCGCGTGTGCCGCCAGTGTCGCACGGCTGCCGACCGTCGCCGAGGAACACGCAGAGGCTCCGGAACGGCCGCCGCAGCGCCAGCGCCGCCTTGCGCTCGATCAGGCGGTACGCCTGTGCCGCGTCCTCGATCGTCAGGTCGCTCGTGCCGCCCACGCGGCGCAGGTCGTGCGCGCTGTCGAGCCGAGAGGCGTCCGCCTCCATGCACAGCACGAACTTGCCCGTGGTCGTGCGCAGCATAAAGTCCTCGTCGAGCGCGAGCGCCGCCCACGAGTGACGATAGCCGTAGCGGCCGGCGGCGACGTGCCAGACGCACGGCACGCGTCCGTTCATGGACCAGAGCGCGACGAGGTGCCGGATCAGCGCCGGCTTCTCAAACACGGGGAGAATGTGCGCGCCGTAGCGAGCCATCGATACCTCCGTGACGTCGCTCCTGGTGCCGGCGAGGCGTACGACGCGCTCCTGGACGCCTCTTAGCGGCGGCTCGCGGCCGGCGAACACGCTCTCGCTGTAGCTCAGCGCCGCGCTCAGGCTCGAGCGCATGATGCTCAGCAGCTGCGTGATGACCATGAGTCCCGCGACCATGCAGCGCAGCGTGGCGACGCGCTCGACGCGCAGCTGCTTCACGGCGTCCGCTGCCGACGCGGACGGGTCCAGCGTCGCTAGGAACGTCGACGGGTCGAGGTCCAGCGCGCGCGCGATCAGCTCCGGGTCGCGCGAATCCCACAGACAGCTCGCGAGGAAGTTCTCGGCCGCGTAGCTGCCCACGAACCGCAGCGCGTCGGCCGTCGCAGCGGCCGTGTCGGGTCCCGCGGGCGCGACCAGTAGCGTCGCCTCGTAGACGGACAAGGAGAGCACGCCGCACGAGCACGCGCCGAGCATGGCGAGCCCCGCGGGCTGACAGACGCCGCGGAACGCCGCCCGCGCGATGCGCGCGAGCACCTGCGCGTCGCGTCGCGCGTCCAGCAGCGCCGACTGCTCCTGGTCCAGCGTCGGCCGCCCCGGGAACTCGTCCGAGGGCTTCCACATGACGTCGCCAAGCCGCGAGGACGCTGCCGCCGCCGCCGCCGCCGCTGGCGATGGACCCGCCGGCGATTGCGGATTGCCGCCGGAGGCGAGGACGCCGCCGCCGCTCAGCGAGGCCAGTGGTGCGAGGACGGAGCGCCGCTTCCCGTTGCTGTCCGCCCCCGTGGCCTGCTCCAGGTGCCGCAGCAGGCCGCGGAGGCGCGCCGTCACCTCCTTCCGCATCGCCAGAGCCGCTTTGGCTGCCGGGCTGAAGCGGTCGCCGAAGTTGAAAGGATTCGACCCGGAAACAGCAAACACTCTTTGTCAAGTACATACAATCGACCACAGAATGGTTGCTGATTTGGTCGGCGCTTGCGGGTGTGATGTGAGTGCTTCGGAAGGCCGGCCAGCCTCAACAGTCAAAGCCGCAGCGCGGAAATGGAGGACCACGAGGAGGAAGTCGTCGTCGACGGCGGCGGGCCCGGCGCGGCGCAAACTTCCTCCCCAGCCGCCCACGGCGCGTCGGCGCCTCCTCTGGGCAGCGCGGCGTCCAAGAACGGACTCCAGCTGCTGTACAACCTCCTGGCGATCGCGTACCACGTGCTCGAGGAGACCAAGCACGTGAACCTCAAGCCGCCGCTGCAGCCGAGCTCCAAGCTCTTTGTGATCGATACACCCGCGCCGCCGTCGCCCCCGCGGTCGCCAGGACTTCCGGTATCGCCCCAGGAGGACGGCAGCGGTGCCCATGAAGCGAACGGCGGCGTGGCGGCAGCGGGTCACGCGCTCCACACTAGCGCGGCGGCTGGCCACCCAATCGTGATCCCGTACGCTCCTGAGGAGATCCAGGACTCGTTCACTAAGGTCGCGACGCTGAAGAACCAGTATATCAAGACGAGCAATGAGCTGCTCGCCGTGATGAAGCAGCTGGAGGCCAAGAGCGAGGAGAGCTCTCTTGCCGACAAGGTGTGTGCGCTCGGTCGAGCCATTGGAGCGTCATGGCGCCGCTAACTCCGGCTTCGACTCGCTCGCTGTGGCTCAGGAACACCTCGCGAGGCTTGTGGAGCGGCGTAACCAGCTCCGGAGAGTGCGTGGCCGCCGTAGCTGCGCGTGGAGGAGCGCCGAGGCTTGCCGTGTCTCGCTCTGACGTGGACGCTACTTGCTGGTGGCGTGCTGGCTGACAGGAGGTGTACGAGCGCAACGTGGCGATGAAGGGCCTGATCGACCGTCTGCGCCACCTGCAGCACTCGATCCGCATCATGAAGGGCGGCAGCGCCTACGCGCCGAACATCGTCATGGAGAGCGTCTAGGCGCTGCCTTTTCGTCAATGACCAACATTCCATTCCGCATGCAGCTCTTCCTGTTTGATGTCCGGGTGAATCCGCCCCTTCTGGATGGATTCTCCGATGTGGCATAGTGAGCAAGCATTGAGCGATGCGACAAGCCCCGCATGGGCGTATGCGTCTGGACAGATGCGCTTGACGAGGCGGAACTCTCCACAATCTAAAGCGCGTCAACCGGGGCAAGGCAAGTCGAGGCGGCAAGAAGCAGCAGCATGGTGACGCCTCCGCGCTACGTGAAGGCCGTGGCGCTCAAGAATTCGACGGCGCACACGGTGAAGGTGACGGCGGTGTTCGGCTCGGACGAGCAGGAGGCCGCGGGCAACGCCAAGATCCGCGAGACGCACGAGGTCGCGCCGCACGCGGAGCTCCAGCTCGGCGAGCACTCGTACGACATGGGCTCGTGGACGGCCGTCGCGGCGCTGAGCACGCTGGAGGTCGAGCCCGCGGCCGGGCAGCTCGGTAAGACGCTCTTCACGCCCGAGGTCAGCGGCATCGTGGACGTGCTGCGCATCGAGATCGGCGCGAGCGAGACGTCCTTGACGCTCGCCGCCGCCCCGCTGGAGTAGCGCGATGCGATGCGATGCGATGCGACGCGATGCGACGCGATGTGGCGCGATGTGGCGCAGCCATGAGTACCAACTGCATGTAATCAGGGCGGGACACTCCACGTCGTCCAGAGATAATCGAAGCGAAGAGCTGCACCGCCACGAGCGTCGCGACACTTCCCGTTCCTTTGTACTAACCGCAACGAACGATAGATAGCCGTCCATTGACCGAGAGCGAGCGAGCGAGCGAGGCCTACACAATGTGGTTCTCGGGCTTCCTCGTCGACGGGCGGCCGTACATGACCATGGACGAGTCGCTGGACAGCAAGTAGCCCGGCAGCGGCTGGTTTGTCGCCTGCTCGTCGGGTTCGTCGCCAGAGTTGGAGAAGTAGGCGCTCTCCGCGTCGGACCGCGGTGTCAGCGGCGTGCCGGGTGTGCCCGGCGCAGCAACGTACCGCGCGCTGCTGCTGCCCGTGGACGCGGGTGTGAACGACGGCTCGCTCGGCGTGTTGAGCTCGTCGTGGCTCGGCCGCGACAGGCCCAGCTTGACGTGGAGGCTGAACCCGCGCGGGCGGTCGCTGTCGCCGCTCGGCCGCTCTCTCCGGCTGCTCTCGCGCTCGCGGATCTCGCCGCTCTGGCTGCTCAGCACCTCGAGGTCGTCGTCCACGTCGGCCTCGATCGCCGCCTGCTCCTCGGCCTCGCTCTGCACGCTGCGCTCCGAGTTGCGCGACACGCTGTGCGTGTGGTTGTCGCTCGGCTTGGTGTTGTTCTCGGGCGCCGCCGCCTTCTTGCCGCCGCCGCCGCAGCAGCAGCCGCAGACACGCGCCAGCAGCGACCCGCGCCGTCCGTGGGGCTGCAGACATGCCAGTCGGTCAGTTCGTGTCTGCCCTCGGATCGACAAGACGATGAGGCTGTCGCTAGCCCCTCGAATGTATAAATAGCCGGCTGCCCGTCAAATCGGATGCACACGTACGTTGGCGGCGTTCTCGCGGTCGCGCGCCATCTTGCGCTTGCGCTGCCGCACAATGTAATCGTACGTCGTGATGCCCTCGTAGCCTGCGGGCGGTGGCAGACACAGCCGCCGTCCGTCCATCGACAGACACGGACACACGCAGGGGTTAGACACGCGGCCGCGCGCTGGCCACAGCCACGAGCGAGCGACGCACATAGCTGGAAGTGGAACAGCGTGAGCTGCCCGATCATGAAGAGCCACGGCACGAGGAACGCGAGCATCACGATGTGGATGACGCGCAGCGCGACGAGCGAGACGTTGTAGTCGTCGTCGAGGCACAGATCCGAGCCTTCGTTCTCGCCGACGGCGCAGCCGAACGAGGACGCGAGCCGCCTGCGCATCGTGTCTGGGCTCGTGTAGCTCAGGACGAGGACGACGACGCCGACCGCGATCTGGATGGCCAGGAACACGGTCGCGCCGACGACCGAGCCCAGAAAGTACTTGTAGTTCTTCTGCCCCACGCAGTTGTTGAGCCACTTGCAGTGGTGGTCGAACACGGCCACGCACTTGTCGCACAATCGGCAGTGGCGGCTCTCCTTGTGTCTGTGGGCTCGGCACCGACGGCGCGCCGGCGTGAGTCTAGAGTCCGCGCTCCCAGACAGCGACGCGCCAAGGGTAGCAGCACGTACACGTATTTCATGCACACGTTGCAGTACACTTGGTCATCGCCCCGCGTGTTCGTCTGCGGCATCATTCGCAGCAGCAGCAGCAACAGTAGCAGACACAAGAGTGAGCGAGACCAGTGGCGGCGCGGGAGCGCGCGTTGCTGCGGCGACGCACCGACGGGCGAAGGACGCAGTCGTCCGCGGGGTCCATGCCCGTGCAGACAACGACCGAGACGGTCGTGACCACGCAGGCCGCGGCGTACACGAGCGACACGGTGATGGCCGCCGTCTCCTGCAGCACAGGCGTGTAGAACGCGAAGAAGAGCGCCATGATGGCGGGAAACACGACCCACGTGACCAGCTGCAGCGCGTGGAACGGCATCTTCCACCCGTTCTTCCTCATGGCGCCGCGCGGTCGCCGCTCCCTCGCAAGGAAGCGGCAGCGATCGTCCAAGTGGCGACGTAGCCGAGCAGCCCTCCGCCTTCTTTCCTCCCTCGCGGGCGAAGTAGGAGTCACTGGAGCGTCGCCGGGCGTCAGCAGAGAGAGGATGCGCGGCGGAGCAGGGAGCGAGGATGACGGCGCGCGCGGCCTCGGCGTCGCTAGCCCGCGCGGAGGCAGGCTCGCGCGGAGGCTCGCGGCTGGAGGAAGCCGGCGTCTGGACTCGTCTCGCGGTAGAAATGGGCACCTCGACGTCTGTGCTGGACGACCATCACTCCTTCGCCGTGTTGTGGGAGCGTAAAACCTCGAAAGGTTTTTCGAGAGTGGGAAGCCTCCATGATACGATTTGTTTGCCAACGATCCTGTATCAGAGGGATGATGGAATATTCAATGCAAGTGTGACTCTGCGTCGCTCAATTGATAATGACAGATCCTTCCCAACCCGCTGTTTCGTTTGTTGACGCCAAGCCAAGTTCGCGCCGCCTCGTGCTCCAGCGCGGGAAGAGTGATGCCCGCAGCGCCATTGCTGGAGGATTTCGCGGCAGTACCTGTGCTCGCTGCCGACTGCGGCGGCTCTACACAGCGAGTCAAGCGACGCCCATACACTGTGCACTCATTATCTGATGGACGTGCGGTCGAGACTGTTTGCTCGCCGTGTGTGCTCTCACTCGAGTGGCCGTGAGCAGCTGGATCCAGCCGAAGAACTGTACTGTACAACAGTGCCAGATCACGAAGAGTTCAGTGTGACGTGGGCGTCTCAAAACCTTGGTTCTCATCTCGTTGTCACCGTTGAACCTGATATCGAGTATGAGAGTTGCTGAAGAAATGGGTTCACAACGGCAACCACTGACTCCATCGCAAGCAATGCCGCGAAAGCTGCGCATCTCGATGTATCTCGATCTCTGTTGGTAGCGCCAACACCTTTTCTCCATTCACGCAATGCCTGCGTCCTCAAGCGTCGCGGTCGGTATTTTCGTATGAGCCTGCAACGACCCGCCGTCGGTTTTGAACGAGCAGTCGTTTACCACCGAGGAGGAGAGCGTCGATCTGGAGACCCCGGGCCTCGCTCTGTGTTCCCGAGTTATTCCAGTGTTCAAGCAGAGCGATCCCCTGCATCTCCTTCCCCTCCGCTCCCATGGCTTCGCTCCGAAGTACGAGTCGCGCCGGTCCGTCCGTTCGCTCGCTCCTGTGATCTGATGCGTCGTGGAGCTGCCGCAGCGGATGAGCCGGAGATCTCGGACATGATCAACACAGAGGACGAAGAGGTCTTCAGCAACGACGTGGGGGAGGAAAATACCGAGGTGCGCGCGCTCTGCTGCTCGGATATCGGAGCGGCCAGTGCCAAACGCGTCTGCCATGACGCAGGAGACCAAGTTCGACGAGATGATCGGCGTGCTGCAGGACGTGCTGATCGATCCCGAGTTCGTCAGCATGCAGAACGACTTCTGCCTCAACAACTGTGGTGCGCTCAACGCTCAACGCTGAGGACATGTAGCGCCTCGGTCGGAGCGCTGACGGAGCGGCCGCTTTGCTGCAGAGGTGTTCGAGAACAAGACGGAGAACAAACTCATCTACACGGACATTTTCCGGCAGTACACGGCGCTCATCGGTGCGCTCGTGCTCGCGGTCAAAGGGGATTAGGATTGAGTCCAGTCCTCACGTGACATGGCGTATGTGTGACTCGCTAGAGAGCTTCCTGGAGGCGCGGCTGACAGAGAAGCTCGAGGTACGACTCCTTCTTCAACCAACGCCAATGAAACGACCAACTGCTAACATGCCAAGGACGGATACCTTGCTGTAGCACTTTTCGATGGACGAGCTCTGCCTCCAGATCCAAGAGCACGAAGGTGGGTTTGTCTCCCTTGAGCGAATAGAGCGGTGGTGGTCGTGCCGCGGCTGTTGTTGGACTCGTCGTGGCCGTCGCTGACAATGATCACGCTCTTCAGACGAGATTCCGCTGGACGTGATCGATGTGCTGCTGAGCTGCTCGGACTTTGAAGAGTTCAAGATCCTCATGCTGTCGTTCAAGCAGAACGAGACGCCGAACTTCGAGATCATGGGCGACGCCCTCATCTGCGGTGCCGACTAGTCCGTCAAGTCAGCGACCTGTAGTCTGGCGAGAGATTGCCAAGCTGCAAGGAGGACAAAACGCGACACGATTCGCTCTCATCCGCGCCGATATCCCCATCGATCTCGACTGTATGTCATCTCGATTTTGACATAGGCAGCGCTACCAGCTCCTTTATAGCACTAGGAGTTTGCAGGAGTTCTCGTACGGTACGAGTCGTAGCGTCTAGCGACTCTGCCGATGCCTACATCATGGTGCAGCCGCGACCGCAAGCGCACTTGGCCATGACCGCGGCTTCCAGTTGCTCGTCGGATGACGACCGCGCGCGCTGCGCACGAAGCAAAGCGCCACACTCGACGTTAGTAGCTCCACAGACCTATGGTAAGCCGCAACTGCTGGCGCACCTTGGTCTTGGATCGCTTCTTCTTGCGTTTCGTCGTTTTTGGCTGCGCCTCGACCTCCGTCACTTCCTCTACGATCGCGTGGACTGACGAGTCCACCTCGACTGTTTCCGACTTGGCAGTCTCGATGACCTCCGTGTTCACCTCGGACTCGCAGATCCGATCCTGCATCGTGACCACCACTTCGGTGTCTACAATTGGGACGTCAGTCTTCTCTTCCTCTTTCTTTTCCTCCTCATCGTGGCGGTCACCCGATGCCTTTGCCTCTTCGACCATCGCTGCTTCGATGCCAGCGACCAGATCGTTCAGCAATTGGCCCACTTCGCGGAGATCGTCCGCTGGTGTCTCCACTTCGATGACTTCCTCTTCCGCCTTGTCATTGCCACCAGCAACTTGCTCGCCTTGAATGGTATCGCCGACGACTGATCCCGAATCGACTGCGTCTTGAGCGTCACCGAGTGCGGGATCAGCATCATCGTCCACTTCCTCGACTTCGGGGGTATTGGTCTCGGTACCTTTAGGCGAGTCGCCTTCTGCAGTGCCGGTAGGCTCGCACTGCTGGTTGTTTTCTCCAGAGACGAGATCCTGTTCGAGCAGCTCCAACTGCTCGAGGACTTCATCACTGGTGTTCTTGTCTGCCTGTGCATCGATTGACAGCACGGTCGCCTCGAGAGATCCTTCCTCGGTCCCAAGTTCTTCGACGACCTCAGCTCCTCGAACCTCTTCGTCACACGAGTTGATCAGATCTTTGAGTGCGGACGCGTTCATGCCAGCCTGCTCGAGCTTGGAGAGTGCCATCTCAACCTGAGCATACACAGCAAGTGAGATACTCCGCGCTTATGGGTCAACTCACGCATATTGGCGAACCTCCTGGCTAGAGAAGTTCATGGCGGCTGAGTGCTTGGCAACAGGCTGGAAGTCGTGTCCCGAGTTCTCTGCGGAGAACTTCATGAAGTGCTGGATACAGAACAAGACCTGGCCAGCATACAGCAAGAGGTGTTAGCACCTCGCCTTGACATACCCGTACTGCAGGTTGTGCCGCACCTGGACCATGTTGGTGCCCTCGTACAGGTCGTCCGTGCAGAAGAGCGAGAGATCGTTCATCCCGAGCCTGCGACTCTCCGATCCAAAGGTCAGTTCAAGGCGTATTCGCGTGACAAGCCCAACAACAGACACACTCACGCCTTGCATTGCTTGAGGAAGACAGAGATGTTCTCTCGCTCTTTCCACGGTGCCATGCGCTGCGAGTACTTTCGGCTGATGGGCGACATGGCGCTCGCTGCTGCCTGCGGGAACAGCACCTCCATCTGCGAGCGCAGTTGTGGGCGATTCGCACTCGTTAGAGACCAGAGAGAATTGGGGCGTCGCGGATTAATATACTCTCGCGGCGCACCAACTCGCGTAGTACGATGCCGGACTTGAACGATTCGTGCAGGTCACTGGAGGGCAGCGTGCGCTTGAGCACACCCTCGACCCAGACCATGATCTCCTGTACGACTTCGTCAATATCTGCGGACCCTCGCCACAGATAGAGAGAGAGCGGGTATGCAACTTACTCGCTGTCGCTTGAGGTACTCGAGCGCGAGCGCCTTGTTGGTGGCCCACTTCTCGGACAGCGACAGACTCCTCTGATTCTTGCCGCCCATGGGCGACGTCAGTCCCGGGTCGGCTGCGTCGCCCTCCGGCGACACTTCGAGCGACAACTCCATGGCTCTCGCGTCGACTTCGCGCTGCTTTGGGTCGTTGTGTGTGCTTCCAGCGGCCAGGAGGTCGGCGAATGCGCAGCGAGTGAGTTTCTGCGCCGACTGCGCGCTGACAAGCAAGCAAGCAAGTTGAAGCCACTATGTTTAGCGCAACTCTAAATTTAGCGCAACTCAAACATGCATTCAACGTGTTTCATGGACAACTGCATGCATTCGAGTCATCGTACTTAACCGGGTATCTCTCCAGCCACCCAACCGAGTCTTGACCACAGCCAATGCAACTGCAGCAATCGACCGACGAACAGACCGACCGACCGACCGATCGCTCGGCAGGATGATCCGCATCGTCGCCGGCACGTACGAGGGCCTGCTGTACGGCTGGGAGCTGTCCACGGGCGGTGCGGCGGGAGCGCAGCAACCGAACAAGATGCGGCTCACGTTCGGCTACTCAGCGCACTCGGAGTGCATCAAGAGCGTCGCGCTCATGGCGGCCAAGCAGGGCAAAACGCTGCTCTCCGGCAGTGCCGACGAGATGATCAAGTGCGTTGAGCAGCCGCTGTGTGTGTGTGCGTTGTTCGCGCCGGTTTCGACACGGTACTAACAGGCGATGGGTATGTGTGCGTGTGGATGTGTGTGCGTGTGTGTGGATGTACGCAACCGAACGCAGGATCTACAACGTGAGCAAGCGCGTGGAGGTGGGCAGCCTGATGGAGCAGCACGGCGCCATCACGTGCCTCGAGTTCTTCGGGCAGAGCCACATGCTCAGCGGCAGCGCCGACAACTCGATCTGTATTTGGCGCACGTCCGACTGGAACTGCCTGCACATTCTCGGCGGCCACAAGTGCGTCGCCAATGCTACCGCTGGCAATGACATCCAATGGGGAAAGCGAGCACTGACCGTCCGCATGGCGCAGGGGCGAGATCAACGCGGTCGCGGTGCACCCGAGCGGCAAGATGTGCTTCTCGGTCGCGCGCGACCGGACGCTGCGCATGTGGAACCTGGTGAAGGGCCGTATCGCGTTCATCCGGCGGCTCGAGAAGGAGGCCTCGCTCGTACTCATCTCGCAGAAGGGCTCGCGCTACGCCCTCGGGTTTGGCAACGAGGTGTCCGTGTTCAACATCAACGCAGAGGTGCGGGCGACAAGACTGAGCGTGTGGTTGGAGGTCGCGCGAGGCGTCGACTTGCGAACTCACATGCTGTGGCGCTGGCGTCGTTCGCAGCTCGTGGGAACGCTGCAGCACAAGCAGCGCATCCACTGCGCCGTGTTTGCCACGGACGATTACGTCGTGTGCGGCGGGGATGACAAGCATATTTATGTCTGGAAGACGGACGGAGCGTACGTACTGCGTCGCGGCAGCGCGTCTCTGTGCGAGAAGCACGCTTTCGTCGCTCGGAGCACGGTGAGCTGACTGGCTGCGATCGCTCAGGCTTGTCGCCAAGGTGACACACGCGGACATCACGGCGCGTATCCGGTCCATGCAGGTCGTGTACGCGCAGGGCGAGGACGAGCTGCCGTGGATCGTGATCGCGACGTCGAACGGGACCGTGCAGGTGTGGGATCTCGGCGCGTTCAAGCTCGACGCACTCGCTCCGGACGAGGTCAATGAGTCGACGGTGCCTGTGGCGTCCACTTCGCTGATGAGCAAGCCGCGCATGACCTGCCTGAGCGCTTGCCTGGCGACGGAGCTGGAGGCCGAGGAAGCGAGCAGCAAGGCAGACGAGACGAGTGCGAAGGCTAAGCGCAGCCGCAAAAAGTCCAAGGCGAGCAGCATCGTCTCAAAGGCTGCTGCGCTGGCGCCTCGCGTCGTTGTCGAGATGGAGGGCGGCGAGGACGAGAAGAGGGAGGAAGGGAGTGAGGGGGAAGGGGAGGAATCCGGCGCAATCCAGCACAAGAAGCGCAAAGCGTCCGAGGAGGAGCAAGAACAGGAGAAGAGACACATGCCAAAGAAGCAAAAGCAAAAGCAGAAGAAGAGGAAGGCCAGGAAGGGAGGCAACGCCTGAGCAAGCAGCGAGCAGCGGCAACATGGCACGCGCCTCCAGCCACGCGATGGATGGATGGCTACATTCTCGAATAGACGATATTGTGTGTGGCACACTTTTCTCGACGCATGGGCTACCAGGAACTCACATTGGGGCTACCATGAAGTCATGCCTCTCGCCCGCCACCACCCGACTGTCCAGCCAAACGGCGATGGCGCGGAGCAAGCAGCAGTGGCGCGCGGAGAAGCTGGCGCTGCGACTGGCGGCGCGCGCGCCGGTGCCGCCGCCCGCAGAGATGGTGCGACTCAAGACGGAGCATCCGCATCTATGCGCGGACGCGCCACAGCTACATCCACAGCCACAGCCGGCGTCCCCGTCTCCATCTCCGTCTCCGGCGCCGCCGCCGGTCGCGGCACTGCCTGCGACGGTAATCGACCTCACTGCGGAGGAGGGGGGAGAAGAGGAGATAGACATCGAGGCGATGCGGGACGTGGAAGCAGACGAAAGAGAGGAGGGTGAAGAGGTGCAGGCGGTCGGCATAACCCCGGCGCGACCGTCAATCGAGCGGCCGAGCAGCGACGGCGGCGAGGAGTCGGACGTGGACGAGGCGTGGCCTGGGGTGACGCCTGTGAACGGAGAAGAGGGAGCAAGAACGCCGGAGACACCGGGGCTGGAGGGCGAGGAAGGTGTGAGGGGCGAGAGCGGAGGAGACAACAAGGCGCCGACCGCGGAGCCGGAGACGCAGCGGACCTCTCCCGTCGCGATGGCGAGCAGCGTGCTACTGCTGGACGAGGACGAAATGGAGGAAGACGAGGCACTGCCGGTCGTCACCACTGGCTTATCTGGTCCTCCGAGCCGCTCTAGCGCGACTGTGGAAGCGGCTACGGCCGCGCCGGCCGAGTCGACTGAAGCTAGTGGCGAAGACGACGTCGCGATGGCGACGCCGTCGACGGACTGGGCGGGTCGCATTGCTCGACTGGTGGAGACGGCGGCGATCGAGGAGGAGAGCTTGGAGGACGGCGAGATCTTCGAGGAAGGCGCGGTGGCGCCGTCCCCAACGGCGGTGAAGCGCGTGATCGCGCTCGAGCGCCTCGCGTCGCGAGAGGACAGCGGCTCGGACGCGTCGGCGCCGCCGGCGCAGCAGCCTTCTCACGCGCAGGGCCAGAAGAAGAAGCACAAGAAGCGCGGCAAGAAGAAGTCGAAACGCAAGCTCGAGGCTATGGCAATGGACGCGGCCGACGCAGAAACGCCGCCAGCCGGCTTTGAGCGCGTTGTGCGGTTCCATTCGCTTGCCAGCGAGCTCTCGGAGAGCCACGACGCCGCGCCTCCTCCCGCTCCAGTGATGGCGATCCCTGCGCTGTCACATCCGCCACCATCGTTCCGAGCCCCGCCGCTCCCGCCCCTTGTGGCGCCGGAAATGCCTCGCGCACACCACGCACTGCCAAGCTACCGGCAATTCGACGAGCCGTTGCCGCAGCAGCACTTGCCGCTGCGTCCACCTTACCAGGACAACCAGATGCTGCGCGTCAACCGACAAGGCACCGTTGAGATGTTTGGCGGCAACGGCCGCGTGCTGCCGCCGCCGCCGCCGTTCCCATCGAGCCACGTGGCCGCCCCGCCTCCTCATGGGCCAGTTGTGGGCGGCTTCAAATACCGCAGCATCCCGCCGAGAATGCCTCCTCCGTTTCCCATGATGCGCCGCGTCCAGCAGCCGTTCCACGGGGAGAGCGACGCGTCGATCTCTCCCTCTCCGAACTTGGAAGCGGCTCCGTTCCACCGCGACAAGCGGCTGGGGTCGTCGACATCGACCGCAAGCATCGCCAGCTCTGGATCCGAGGAACCGCCGGCTAGGGAGGATGCTGGGCTGGACCTGGACATGCTGCGCGCCATGGCACTACGAACCAAGCGAGTGAGTCGGCTGCAGCCTTCCGAGCGGCCAGCAGCGGCAGCTGACGCAACGGAAGCAGCAGGGAACGGAGCCGCGGCGCTGAGCACAGCCAGTGAGGCTGCTCCCACGAGCGCAACGTCCCGCGCTTCGCCGACCGACACGGACAGTCTGGATGAAAGCGCGCTGCTTGCCATGATCCGTAGCTCGCAGAAGCGCAAGCGGCAGCAGAGGCAGACGCACCCTTGGCCTCAACCGAGCGCTAGCGCCGCTCCGACTGGCTCTGGATCTGACTGCCGGCAGTCGGACGAGTCCGCGGCGCATGATCGCGCGGACAAGAGCGAGGAGGACGAGGCTGTGGCGGATGCGCTTCCGGTGTCTTCCGTCCAAGTCTCGGCCTCGAGTGACGCGACGTTGACTGAGAAGCCTCTGTCGCCTCCTCTGTCAGCCAACAAGGCGACGACGGACGGAGTCGCCGCGGCGCTGACGGAACTGCCTCCAACTCCAGTCGTTCGTCCACTGACAGCGTGCTCGCAATCGCTGGTGATTCAATTGGACGAGGACGACCTCACACTCGCGGACGACGACGACGCGGCGGTGCTCCACAGTCCTCGCTCGACCGCCGCTTCGGCGCAGAGCGTGACGGACATGCGCTCGGCCATCGACGCGATGCGACGCCAGATCGCCGAGCGCGAGAAGGCGAGGACTGGCGTCTCCAAGGGCTCGACACTGACGCCTTCCTCGTCAGCTTCGTCGTCTTCCGCCGCATCCTCTGGCGCGAGCTCTCTGCGGACGTCGCCGCGGCCGGATGCACAGAAGAAAGCCAAGATGATGGATCTGAACCGCAGCGTCCCAGCGTCGACTGCGCCGTCTTCGTCAGCCTCAAGCTCGTCGAACACGTCGTCGCCTTCGCGCTCAAGCCCGGCAGCGCTACAAGCGGAGATCCGCGCGATGAAGGAGCGAATCGCCGCGAAGGAGCGGGAGAAGCGACGTCAGCACGATCACCAGCGAGAGCTCCCGGCGTCTGGGTCGGCCGCGCGAGTCGGGAGAGCACCGGCGGCGCTAGCGATGGTGATGACTGGAGCGTCTCAGCCTTGAGTACCGGGCGAGCGTCGCGCTCGTTGCATTGAGGACTGCGCGGCGGCTCGAGGCACTGACGCGCGTGCGTGTGTGTTTGCGACGGCGTGGCATTGGCGGTGTGCGGCGACACGGGTGTCGATGCCACGCCCCTTGTCTGCGTGTTGGTGTGCGGCATGTAGGTCAGCAGTGGAGATGCTGGCGAAGCGGGCGAGCAACCAAAGTCGTCGGTGCTGGAGCGGTATCGGAGACGGTTCGAGGCGTGCAAGGTCGAGATGGACGAGTCGAGGCGGCAGCTCGCGCTGGCGGACGCCGAGGTCGCGCGGCTGGAGCGAGAGCTCGCTGCGGCATCCCGAGCGGCCGAGCCAGCGCAGAGCAACGCGGTCGAGACGAGAGGGTAAGGCAGACGAAGCCCTCGATATTTAGTCACCAGGTGAGTCAGGTAAGCGGCGCGGCGCGGCGCGACACGAAGTCCGTTCGCCGGTGTGTGTGTGTGTGTCGTGGCGGGGCCGCTGGTCTCCCGCAGACATCAGAGGCCGAGGGAGAGCTGCGTCTCGATGCGCGGCAAGGCACGGTGCTAGCGGCCGTCGAGCCGCGCTCGATGCGCAAAGCGAGTGCGAGGTTGAGTCCTACGAGTCGAGGCGTCCGCAGGAGGAGGGTGAGATGGAGAAGAGCAGAATGCGAATGATCAGTTGGACCCACTCCGTTCGCTCCGAGCCAGAGCTTGCTGCTCAATCGTTGTCACTCGCTCGCTCTCGCTGTGATGGAGAGAGAGAGAGAGAGAGAGAGAAGCGTGTCGATGTTGATGTTGTTGGTAGTTGATGATGACGATGTAATGTACAATCGAATTTGTGAGTCGCAGGCGAGCCGAGGCGCTCAGAAGTACATGGGGTTGGCGTACGGCGGGTACCGGTCGTCGATCCACATGCTGACGAGGTCGTCGAGCCGCAG
>JAADYC010000407.1:0-21593 GCA_023338135.1 Phytopythium kandeliae | reverse complement strand
GTGGCGTGCGGATCACGGGGTGGGTGGGGACGGCGGCGGGATGGGTGGGGACGGCGGCGGGATGGTTGGGGATGGCGGCGGGATGGTTGGGGACGGCGGCGGGCTGACCGAGCCGTGGCCGTCGTCGTCGTCGTCGTGCCGTGGTCTGCAGCTGGCGTCGGCGCTGGACGCGGGCGTGGCCGTGGACGCGCGCGACGCGCACGGCAACTCGCTGCTGGTGCTGGCGTGCCAGCAGGGCAACACGCGGCTGGCCAAGCTGCTGCTGCGGCGCGGCGCGGCCATGGACCTGCAGAACCTGGGCGGCAACTCGGCGCTGCACTACCTGCGCGCGTACGGACACTCGGCGCTGGCCGACTACCTCACGGCCAAGGGCGCCGACGACTCGCTGCGCAACGCGCAGGGACTCACGTGCTACGAGGGGCTCGACCGCGGCCACCTCGACG
Organism: Phytopythium kandeliae; assembly: GCA_023338135.1. Taxonomy (NCBI): domain Eukaryota; phylum Oomycota; class Peronosporomycetes; order Pythiales; family Pythiaceae; genus Phytopythium; species Phytopythium kandeliae. The sequence goes on along the minus strand of JAADYC010000407.1, from coordinate 21,150 downwards.
CGCTATGACAGGCAGCGAGCGACACGGTCCAGGGGGAACTAGGTATATGCAGTTGGTCGTGTTGTCCGTCCGTCCGTCCGTCGGTCCGTCCGCCCCGCTCTCCTCCTCCTCCTTGCTGCTACTACCGCTACAGTCGTCGGAGCCGAGGCCATCCCCGTTGGTCGCGACAGTTGGGGACGGACCCCGCCCGGCGACACGGCTGGAGACGCCGTCGGCCCGTCCGGATGGGATCCGTGGGGATGGCCGGTCGCTCGGTCACTCGGCCGGTCGGTCGGTCACTCGGTCGGTCGGTCGGTCGGTCGGTCGGGCCGGCCGGCCTACGACGACGACGAGCCGGCCTCGCCCTGCGAGACGAGCAGGTTCGTCTCGTACGTCACCTGCCAGACCTGGACGAAGACGACGATGAAGACGAGCAGGAGCGAGCCGAAGACGTTGGCCGTGAACGTGGCCGACGTGTGGTCCCAGCCGCAGTACTCCGAGATGCTCATCTTGACCATGGGGTAGTACTGCATCATGACGAAGCCGCCGAAGAAGGCGGCCGAGACGTAGTTCCACGGGTTCGTCGCGTTCTCGTACTGGAAAAAGCGCACGAGCGCCACGATCTGGCTCACGGCGAGCGTGAAGAACATGAGCACGTTGGGGATCTCCGTCCACGACGTCTTCTGCCCCGCGCCAGTGTTGGCCCACGACTTGTCCTTGCCCGTGATGCGCGCCTGCAGCGCCTCGATAATGGCCAGCATCGTGATGAACGAGTAGGAAAACCACGTCTGCTGCGCGCGCCACACGTCGTTGTTGTCGACCGCGCGGTTCGCGAGCAGGTTGAGCAGCCAGCGGATGAGCATGACGGGCAGGAACGAGTAGAGGAAGCGCGTGCCCTTGGCGTAGAAGGGCGAGTCGCCCGTGCACAGGTAGTAAATGGCGATGAGCACGTAGCAGAGCGCCGGGATCGAGCCGAAGGGGTACAGCACAGAGTCGTAGAAAAACATCTTGCGCGGGAAGGCGAGCGACGGCTTGGGGTCGGGCGCCGGCACGCGCGGCGGCCGCCAGTCGGGGTCCACCTCCGACTCGTTCTTCATGAGCAAAATCTGCACGGCGCCCTTCGACCAGCGCTTGCGCTGGCCCATGGACGCGGCGACCGTCTCGGGCACGGCGCCCTCGCACAGGCGGATGCGGTCCTTGGCCTCGCCCTCAAAGTCCTTGCGGAAGTAGACAGAGTCCCAGCCCGACGTGTGCAGCACGTTGCCAGTGTACGCGTCCTCCGTCTGCGTGCCGTACTGGATGCCGCCGATAGAGTCGAAGGCCTGGCGCCGGAAGACGGCGTTCGTGCCGGCGAAGGCCGCAGAGTCGAAGCCGTCGCGCCCGCACTGCACCGCGTCGAAGAAGATCGTGTTGCGGTGGCCGCACGGGTCGCCCATGACCGTCAGCTGCGGCGTGTCCTCGAAGTACTGCGGCGTCTGCACGTACGACACCTGGTTCCACGAAATGTCGTCAGAGTACTGCCGGCCGCCGCCGTCCACGGCCTCGCCCTCGGAGAAGAAGAAGGGCATGACGGCCAGCAAAAACTTGGGGTGCGGCTTCATGTCGTTGTCGAGGATCAGCAAGTACTTGCCGTCCGCGCCCTCGTTGAACAGACAATTGTTGATGTTGCCCGCCTTCGAGTGGTGCGTCTCGGGCTTCATGCGCCCGATAAACGTCACGCGCGGGATGCCGCGGTCGCGGTAGTCGTAGTCGTCCGAGAGCGAGCCGACGGCGCAGTCGCGGCGCTGCACGCCCTTGCCGCCCTCCTTGCGCAGCTCGCGCACCGAAGAGTGCTGCCGGCGCCAGGCCTTGAGCGCCGCGTCGTCCGTCACGGGCCCGACCACGCGCTCGTGCATGAGGCGCGCGAGGTCGCCGCGCAGGTCGCCGGCGAACTCGATCACCTTGGTGTTGACCGTCACCTTGAAGTGGTTGTTGGCGTCCCAGACGCTCTTCGTGTAGCCGTCGTCGAGGATAAAGATGTGCAGCAGCTCGGGCGGGTACTGCATGGCCAGGCAGTTCTTGAGCGTCTGCATCGTGTCGACGACCGGCTCCATGTAGTGGCACAGGAACACGTCGACCGTCGGCCACTGCTCCTTGGGGATCGGCGGCTTGAAGTCGTTCATGAAGCGCGCGCCGCGGCGGATGGGCCGCCACATGCTGAAGTTGTACAGCAGGCCGAGGAAAAAGTTGAGGAACTCGCTGAAAATCATCATCGAGTACATGAGCCACGAGCCGAAGGGCACGTCCTTGATGCAGTAGCCGTCGCCCGACGACGTTTCGAAGTTGACCGTCGACGAGTAGCAGTCCGACTTGACCGACGAGTCGAGGTCGGCGCACGGCAGGTTGGGCGCCTCGGGCGAGCACGCGTACTCCTGCGGGTAGAACGTGCACAAAAAGTAGAGCCACCAGAGGCCGGCGAGGCAGCTGAGGAAGTAGACGACGTGGAAAAAGCCCGAGCCCGACATCTTGTACTTGCGGATGTTGGGCGTCTCGACCGGCTCGGCCGCGCGGTTCGCGATCGAGTACGTCGACATGGCGAACGAGCGGAACGACGGCTCGTAGTAGTTGCGCACGCCCGCCATAGAGTCGTTGTAGCCGCGCAGCTTGCCGTCCGCGTCCTGCACGCCCGCGTCCATAAAGCGGATCGAGCGCCCGTCGCCCTTGAGCGACATGCTCAAGTTGTTGTTCTCGCGCGCCAGCTTCGGGTCCACGAACGACGTCGTCGACACGTACGAGCGGTGCGGGATGGGCTGCCAGCGCTCCGGCGCCTGCGTCGTAGAGTTCATGGCCACCGACGGCATCTGCGCCTGCGAGATCGACACGCTCGCGTCCGCGTCGTCGCCCGGCATGGCCTCGCCGCACTCCGTGCAGAACGCCGTGCCCGCCGGCACCGTCGCGAAGCAGTTCTCGCACACCAGCCGCACCTTGTCGTTCGCCGTCTGCGCGCCGAGCGTCGCGCCGACCGGCAGCTCCGGCAGGTCCTCGTCGCCCAGGCCCATGGGTCCCATGCCCGCGCCAGACAGGTTCGCGTGCGCGCCGACGCGGTTGTAGCACATCAGTCCCCAGCGCATGGCCAGCTGGTTCAGCGCGCCGATCACCAGCACGCCGCCCCAGACAATGAACATGAGCGTCTGCGCGCCGCCGTCCACGTTGTCGAGCGCGACCGCGCCGCCGTCCTGGAAGCTCGCGTACGCCACGCCAGAGAGCGTCGCCGACGCGTCCACGATGCGCGACACGCCGTCCGAGAGCAGCCAGCCGCCCGTCACGGCCGACAGCACAATGTACTTGAAGCGGTGGTTCTCCAGCTCCGCCGTCTTGGACGACGACATGCACACGAGCTCGAAGATAATGACGAAGGCCACGACGAACTCCTGCCGCGCCAGCTGGTTGTCCGACGGAAACAGCCCCACGCCGTCGTACGCGTCCAGCAGCAGCAGGTACGGCGCGATCACCGCGCCCGTCGCCAGGATCAGCACGTACGGCCCGAGCGACGTCATGAAGCCGATCAGCATCGACAGCACGAGGCCCGCGCCGGCCGCGCAGCCCAGCGCGATCCACTCATTCGTCGACGACGCCAGGTACGTGATGGCCGTGAAGCACGCCACGTAGCCGCTGCACGCCGCAAAGGAGACACATTCACACGGACACACACACACACAGCCAGTGCGAGTCAGCCTCAAGCATCCCGTAATCCGCCGACAATGCGACCGAATTGAGGGACAATTCGACCGAAGCGGGGACCAATGCGACGGAGCGCACGAAAAGGAAAGAAACAACCCCGCCACGCGCGACAACGTACATGCCAAAGGACGAGATGAACTGTGTCGTCACGAAGAGCGAGCGCGCGCCGAGGGACAGTGCCGACCAGCCGCCGCACGCGAGCGACAGCCCGCCGACGAGCCCCACGACGGCAGAGATGATGTCCACGGCGCTCATGGCGTCCGCGAGTCTGGGGCGCTGTCAGAGCCCGAGGCGGGACGAGCGACGCCGACGACGACGCCGACGAGCGGCGAGGAAGGCGAGAAGGGATCGACCTTTCCGATAGATGCGCTCGGTCCTGGGCTTCGCTCGCGCCGCCGGCAGGGAACGACGACGGACGAGAGCGAGCGAGGGGGACGGACGCGCCTGCTCGAGGTCGCCCGACCGCTCACCGAGTCCGCGCGCCGCTTGCTTTGCTGGTGGCCGATAGAAAACCAGAAGTGAGGCGCGCTCGGGGACCGCGCGCCTGCCGGCACGGTTCTTGGGCCGACGGACGGAAGGGGCCGCGAAAAAACACAGCGGGATAGATTACTTCGGAGGTAAACTACGGGTGAAAGAAGAAAGAGCGGAAAATCCACGCCAAATATTCAGACGGAGGGTAGGGAACCGGCGAAAAGAAGCCAGCAAACGTACGCTTCGTTCGTCCAGCGAATTTACGACGCCACCGTGCGCTGTGCGACCCGCCGCCGATGGATCGCAGACGGCTCCTCGCGCTCCGCCGCGCCGCTTGCGCGCCGGTGTTCGGGACAGCGCCGCCACCTCGAGCGGGGCTCAAGCGGCGGGATGTCGCTTGGGGGCGTCGCCAAGCGCCGATGCAAGTCGGGAGGGCTGAACTTTGTCGAGTAAGCGAGGGAGTGAGCCGGACGCCTTGTCTTTCCGGTAATCTACGGCGTGCGTGCGTGCGTGCGCGCTCGACAGGCTGGCGAGCACGTATACAAATCAGCTGTTGTCGGTTGGCGCCGCCTGCTCGCCACGGCGCGGAGCGTCGGTCGGTCGGTCGCTCGGTCGGTCGCTCGTTGGCTCGCAGCTCGGTCCGTCATGTACAGCAGGAGGGCGACGCCACGACAGTCGTCGAGGCGTTGGTCGCCAAGTCATGAAGGTCCTCCGAGATGTGGATCGGCTCGCTCTCGGCCTTGTGGCGGCGGCGGTGGCGGCGGCGGTGACGGTGGCGGTACAGTCAAAGTGAGTTGCTGTTGTCGAACCCATAATTTGGCGCGCCTCACCACCCACCGCTCGACTACGATATGACATTGGCAATGTACCATCTCGCTGGCTCCTTCCAGCCCATCAACCCCGATATCAGCTGGAACTTCACTGTAGTTTACCGGATTCTCGACGACCCCCTTCGTGCTGAACCGGTGAAATGGATCCGCTCGCTCGCTCCCTCGCTCACTCGCTCGCTCCGCTGACCTCGGTCGCCGTGATGGAATCCGCCTCGCTGTTCAGTCCGCACGCATGTCGAACACGCGGTGCCGCGTGCTTCCCACATGGCCGCAGGCAGCAGTCTCACGCTTGGATCGCCCGTGAGCGCATGTCGCGGTCGACCAAGCCAACCGCCGCCAATATACGCACCTTTCCAACTCATCTTGTCGCTCGTCCTGGTGGGTGCCAAATTTTTCCCTCGGCCACATGTGACCGAGCGGTGCAAGCCATCGCAACTCATCAATTCAGTCGCATCAGTCATTCTGGCAGGCAATCCACGGGAGGAATCTTACGTGGAGCAGACACTAGAGATCTCTCCGACATGCGCTTCCGCAGTATCTCGCGGCTGGCCGCCCCGGATCCGAGCGCAACGTGTGGTTGTAACGCGATCCGGGCTAGGGGGCGGGCTTGGGCTGTCGTGGGAGGGGGAGGAGGCAAGCTCGTAACTTTCGGAAATGTTCCCGTAACTTTCGGACCGCTTCCGTACATTTCGGGCCAGCAGCCTGCGCTCGCGGCGCGCCGACCTCTCGGGCGGGCTCCCCACTCTTGTATTTCTTCTCGGCGCCTGCAGAGTCGAGTCGAGGCGAGGCGTCGCTGCCGTCGTCGTCGTCCCCGGACCGAGGCGGCCGTCCCCTTTGCTCCCGTCCCGCGTCCCTCGCTTCGGAGGGCATTTCGACCTTTTGGTAGGACATTCCGGCAGTTTCTGCGGACGGCATGGCGACTCGAGCGCGCGCGTCGGCGCTGCTGGCGCTCGCGGCGCTCGCGGCGCTGCTGGCGCCGGCGGCCGAGGCCGCGAGCAAGTTCAACCAGTCGGCGGGCTACACGATCGAGGTGGTGACGACGGACTGGTCGAACTACGCGTCGGAGGGCGGCTGCCAGACGTGTCCGTACACGTGCATCGCGCCGACGACGAGCTACGACGGGTCGACGATCAACAGCAGCAACACGACGCAGACGGCGTCGCTGCCGTCCATCTACACGGAGGTGCAGAGCAACGGCTGCTGCTACTCGGACACGTCGTCGACGCAGCCGTCGTGCAGCTCGGAGGCGAGCCCTGCGTCGGCCGAGGACTGCGGCTTTCTGTACGGCCCGACGCTCAAGTACCGCATCAACAACGCGCTCAAGCCGCTGACGTCGAGCATGACGGCCATTCTGTTCGCGAGCCAGGACTGCAAGAACTTCTGGGCGGTCGGCAAGACGCCGATCCGGTACACGTCGAACACCAAGTCGATCTCGGGCTCCAAGATGATCCAGGACGGGTGCTACGGCGACCCTGGCGGCGTGCCGATCGTGCTCTCGGGCTGCCTCACGTCGATGCTCACGTACTCCAAGTCCAAGTCGTACACGTGGGACGACCTGGCCGAGAAGTGTGAGGGCCTCTCGGGCATCTGCGCCATCACGAACGGCATCTGGGAGGAGCACCTCAAGTGCTGCACGTCGCGCACGGGGCTCACCTCGGACTGGGACACGACCTACTCGCTCTACACGAAGACGTCGTCGACCGCCACGAAGCTCTCTGGCCCCGCCATCACGGGCATCGTCTTCGGCGGCGTCGCGCTCATCCTCTGCCTCATCCACTACGGCGCCAAGGTGCGCGAGCGCGCGCGCCAGACGGCGCTCATGCGCGAGCAGGAGGCCTCGGACGACTACGAGGAGATCATGACGCCGCTCACGGCAGCCGCAGGTGCCAAGGCGCCTGTCGCGCTGCAGCGGCCCATCGGCCCGGCCTCGCTCGAGGTCTCGCTGCACGAGGGCGACCAGATCTTCAAGAAGAAGAACGACGAGGTGCTCTACGAGGGCGACATGTACTAGCCGCCCGCCCGCGGCGCCTGTAGTTTTAGACGGCAACGCGCTCGCGCTCTCGGCCCACGCATCAACCCCTCACACACTCACACTCACACACACACACACACACTGCCCTCGATCTCCCAAACAACTCTGTGCGTTCGTTCGTTCATCCCTTCCGTTTCCCACACAATCCATCGACCTCGCTCCGCATCCTACTGGTCACTCGTCCGCCTCGGCTCGCGCTCTAGCTGCGGCGTGGCCGCCTCCGCCTCCGCCTTCGCCTTGGCGAATGGCGTCGACGCCCACAGCTGCTCGAACTCGTCCGCCGAGCCGCCCGTCACGCTCGTCTCGTGTGTGCTCTGCGCCGAGGTCTGCGCCGCCTCGGGCCGGTTCCACACGGCGCGGTGCTTCATGCCGCCCACCTCGCGCTCCAGCTCCGCCTTGAGCCGCCCCGACGAGTCTTCGTACCGGCGCCGCGTGCTCGCCACCCGCTTGCCGTCCGCCCCCACGACGCTCGAGTGGCTGAAAGAGTAGGCCGAGAACCGGTGCGCCTTCGCGTCCGTCTGGGTTCCCGCCTTGGTCTCCGCCTTGGTCTCTGTCGTTGTCTCTGTCGTGGTCTTCGCCTCGGCCTTCTGCTCGTCCTCGTTGCGTCCCTTGGCGAGCTCCTCCCAGCCCGGTAGACCGCGGAAGAAGTCGTCGCTCTGGGACTCCGCCACGGCCACACGGAACAACTCGCTCGGCCAGTCGGGACGCAGCAGCGAGCGCGCCTCCGGTACCGCCAGCCGTCCCGTGGCCGCCTCCGCGAAGCGCTCGAGGTCGTGCAGCGACTGCAGCTCGGCCGCCGCCAGCGCGTTCCAGGCGCGCGGCCGCACCACCGCCCACGTGCGCAGCAAACTGTTCATCTTGCCTTCCTTACTCGTCCTTGTCCTTGTCCTTGTCCTTGGCACTTTGCTGTCTTGCGTCCAAGCAGGAGAATGCGCAACTGACGCCGCCAACGAGGAGCTTCGAACAAAACGAACAAGACGAACAAGACGAACAAGAGCCAACGAGCGGCGCCGACTTCAACGTGGGAGCAGACGCGCACATGTCACACATCAACACCATAGTGGGAACCTGACAACACACGTCGCATGGTTATTCTCGAAGCTTCGCGATCACTCGCGCACTCCATCCACTACGACGACGACGGCAAACGAGCGGCTTGCGCCTTCAGCAGTAGAAGAAGGCGCCCCGCGCAACTCCGAGCCCACACGTCTGGCCGTACAGCGGCGCGCCGTACAACGCCCAGTAGCCGAGCGGGTAGCGCCAGCCAAAGTATGTGCGTCCGTCGACCGACCAGCGGAACAGCGTCCGATACCCGAGCAGCAGCTGCTGCTGCCGGCTCGGTTCGTCCGCCTCACCTTCCTCCGCTTCGCTGTCGCTGTCCTCCATGTCTCCAAGTTCCTCAGGCGCCTTCGCAGCGCCGAGCAGCCCTGCGACGCCCTTGTGCACCGCGACCCCGTCGCCGCGGAGCTGGAACAGCACCTCCACCTTACGACGGATTGCTGCGAACGACTCCGACGACGGCGCCACACCCAACATGTCCATCACGGTGCTCATCGACTCGTCCGCCTTTGCGCTCGTCGAGCGCATCACCACGTCTTCGATCGCCTTCGCCAGCAGCCGGACCCGCGCCGCGGTCCAAGGCGCATCGGTCGAATCGCCGTCGCTCGGATCCTTGCGGATTATGATGTTGCTCTTGGTGATGATCACGTTGTTCCCCATCGAGAGCGTGTTCTTGGCGATCACCGGGGAGCCAGGCAGCACCAGCAGCGGGTCGTTCACCGTCGTCAGCGCGATTGAATCGTCCGACGACGACGGAGCAACGTCGGGCACCATCGGTGTGGCCATCGGCTTGACCATCGGCGTGGCCATCGGTGCTTGATCGTCCGCGCAGACACAGGTCGTCGCCAAGAGAGCGGCCACCAACGAGCAGACGAGAGCTTGAACGCGGTACATGGCGTTTTATTCAGTCGGCTGGGGGAAGTAGTCGAGGTGTGTCGAGTGCCGGCTTGGAGTCGGATTGAGGAGTGACCGCCTTCGCGAGCCGAACGACCGACGGCGCGGGTGTTGGACGTCCACAGCGCCATGGCAGTCGCTGGGCGAGCGAGGATATCGTGCGCGTGTTCCGCTGCCACGCGCCGAAAAGTGCGCGACCTCCAACAGAAATAGCCGAGTTGAAGCGTCCGCATTCCAGCCCACGACCCAGGACGTCGCGTCGCGCCGCGTCGCCCGCCAGCTCGGTCTTGCCGTGATGCGAGCGCCTCGCGCGAGTCCTTCCTCGCTCTGGCGGCTCGTGCCGCTGCTCCTGTCGCTCCAACTGGCCGCGCAGGTCGCAGGCGCCAGCGTGTTCGATCCGATCGCGGCGTCGCGCCTCCGCCGAGACCGCCAGTGCGCCGTCGCCGGACACTACGTTCTCGCGAGAGTCGCTCCTGTTGCTGCCGCCGAGCTCGCTCCTTCGTGCGCCAACGTCGTCGTCCGGGAATGCGAGCCTGGGCACTACTGCGCGTACGGTCGTCGGACGGAGGCGCGCTTGTCTAGCGACTGACGCGGGGTCTCTGGCTGCCAGCGGCGGGGAGAAGCTCGCGTGTCCCCCCGGCGTCTACGGCCGCGAGCCTGGGCTGCGATCGCCCTTGTGCTCCGCGCCATGCCCCGCTGGCTACTTCTGCCCCCCGGCCACCGTCGCGCCGCTCGAGTGCGGAGCCGCCGACGTGTACTGCCCGCTGGGCTCAGCGTCGCCGGTTGCCGTCCCTCGCGGCTTCTACTCGCTCGGGCCGTCGGCAGCGACGCGCGTCGAGGTCGCTCGCTGTCCAACTGGCAGCTTCTGCGTGGCTGGAGCTCGCTCCGCCTGCCCGGCCGGCACCTTCGGCGCCAGCAAGGGGCTATCTTCACGCGCATGCTCGGGTGTCTGCCCAAGCGGGCACTACTGTCCCGAGCGCAGCTCGTCGCCGTTCCCGTGTCCCGCAGGCTCGTACGGCGCCGCGACGGGTCTCACGACCGCGCGGTGCTCGGGTGAGTGCCGCCAGGGATACTACTGCCCGCCCGGCAGCGTCTCGCCTACCGAGAGGCCGTGCGGACCTGGCGCCTTCTGCCCGGACGGGAGCGCCGCACCGACCCAAGCCACGGATGGCGCGTCCGTGCTCGACGGCGGATCGGGCGTGGCCGCGAGAGAGCTGCCATGTCCGCTGGGCAGCTACTGCAGCCCGCACGACCGGCCCGGGACGGCCCAGCTCTGTCCGGCGGGCTCGTTCGGCGACCGCCGCGGCCTGAGCACGTCTGCGTGCGCCGGCAAGTGCGCGGCCGGGTACTACTGCCCTCCCGGGAGCGCCAGCGCGACGCAGCGGCCGTGCGGGTCCGTCGAGCTCTTCTGTCCCGAGGGATCCGCGCTGCCGCGGCAAGTCTCGCCGGGTTATTACTCGGTCTCGGTGGCCGGCGACGACCGCACGGCGCCGGCGACCGAGGCGACGCGCGCGGCGCAGGTGCAATGCGAGCCGGGACACTTCTGCGAGGGCGGGAGGCGGGCTCCGTGCCCTCCGGGGACCTTCGGGGACGCGTTCGGGCTCTCGACCCGGCAGTGCAGCGGCCAGTGCGCGCCAGGGTTCTACTGCCCGCCCGCGAGCATTGTCTCGACCGCTGTTCCGTGCGGAGGCAGCGCCGTCTTCTGCCCCGCGGGCTCGGCGCTGCCGACGCCGGCCGGGATCGGCCACTGCACCACGGGTGGCGCGGCGTCGAGCCGGTCGCAGCGCGCCGGCCAACGCCTCGCTCGACCCGGCGAGTTCGCGTGGAGAGGCTCGTGCTTCCCCTGTCCAGCGGGATCGTTCGGGTCCCGGGAGGGCGAAGCGGACCCCGAGTGCGAGGGAGTCTGCGAGCCCGGGTACTACTGCCCGCCCGGGAGCACGAGCGCGACGCAGCTCGAGTGCGGCCGCAATGCGACGGTCTTCTGTCCGCGCGGGTCGGTCGCCCCCGTCGCCGTCGTGGCCGGGTACTACTCGTCCGTCGCCGACAACGGGCCACCGACGACGACCGAGGCGCTGGACGCAGGCGTCCTCGCGCGAGAATGCGGACCCGGTCGCGTCCGCGCCGCCCAAGCGTCTCCTCTCGTAGCTGCGACCAACCAGTTCCTGGACGCGGTCACTGGTCGGAGCCCCATAGCCGTCAGCTACCGCGACGAGCTGTTCCCCGTCGCTCCCTGCGAGCTCTGCCCCCTCGGAACCTTCAAGCGCGCCGACGCCGGAGACGACCCCGCGCTGTGCGAGACCTGCCCGCCGCTGATCGCCGTGAGCTCGAGCGACCGCCGCACCTGCGAGTGCTACCGCCTCCCGGGCGGAGCGCCGATCAACGCCACGGCGCTCAAGCTCCGCTTCGACCGCGACGCCCGAACATGCGTGGCAGTGCCCATCTCGGACCCCGACACGGCGCTCGTCACGGCGCGCAGCAGCGGGAGTCCGTCCGATGGCCGCGTGACCACGAGATCGGCGCAGTTCCCGTGCGAGCCGGGCTACTACTGCCAGCGTGGCGTCCGCTTCCCGTGCCCGGCAGGGTTGTATGGCGACTCGCCGCGCGAAACCCGCGCGTCATGCGCTGGGACGTGCGCGCCTGGGTTCTACTGCCCGCTCGCCAGCACAAATCATACCGCCGTGCCCTGCGGTGGCGGTGCCAGCGTCTTGTGCCCCGCGGGAAGTAAGCGGCCGACGCCGGTATGGCCGGGATACTACACGGTGCGAACGGCAAGTGAGCTCCTCGTCGCTCACCACGACGACCGCGACGTGAGAGACGCGCAGCAGCAGTGTGAGCCGGGCTTCTTCTGCCTCGAGGGGGAGCGATTCCCGTGCCCTGCCGGCCGGTACGGGAACCAGCACGGCGAGACGTCTCCCTTGTGCGCAGGCAGCTGCAAGCGCGGATACTACTGCCCCGCCGCCAGCACTTCTCCGATGCAGAGCGAGTGCGGAGACTCGGGGCACTTCTGCCGAACGGGGTCGCCGTCGCCGGTCGCGGTGCCAGACGGCTACTACAGCATCGGCGGCTCGAACACGACGCGCTTCCACCTGCGCGAGTGCGAGCCGGGCTTCTTCTGCTCTGGAGGTGTCAAGTACCAGTGCCCAGCTGGAACGTACGGCGCGAGGTCGGGACTGCGAACGCCTGAGTGTTCGGGACTGTGTGCGCCAGGGTATTACTGTCCGTCGTATCCATTCGCCCCGAGCACATCCGCGACGCAGCTCGAGTGCGGGAACAGCAGCGTCTATTGCCCTCTGGGAACTGGAAACACTCCACTGCTGGTTGACGCTGGGTTCTTCACAGTCGGTGCCGGAGACATCAACGACAGCGGCGACGAGGAGATGCTCAACGCTCGCAACACGACGCGGACGGCACAGCAAGCGTGTCCGCGAGGCTTCTACTGCCGCAACGGCATCCGCATCCGATGCCCGGAGGGGACGTACGGAGACATCGACGGGCTGAGCGCAGCGCAGTGCCGAGGGTGGTGCCCCGCCGGCTACTACTGTCCGCCCGCCACCAGCGACTATCGCGACAACCCGTGCCCAGTCGGAACGTATGCCCCGCGCGGATCGCCGGCTTGCATCGCATGCCCAGCAACTCACGCAGCGAATCGATCGGCGCTTCTCGTCGGCGCCGATCATCTGCAGAGAGCGTGCACACACGATCGCGCTTGCTGCTATCTTGGCTGAGGAAGTGACAGGAACGAGGTAGCTACGACAGTCGCGACGCCTACTCCAGGCGAACGACTGCGCCGGCTTGTGCGCGTGTCCCGCCATTGACGAGGAACACGACACGGACTTTGCCGGCCTTGCCGAACGGCTTCTCGATCTCGCCCACGTCTTCGGGCTCTGGTGGTGAAGTGGCGACCACCACTTGTCGCCCCACAGCGTCTCGGGCTTCCACCTCATTGTGAAACAGCCCGGAGACGATCGCTGACGGGTTCCGTCCATCCGCAGTTGTTTCACCTTTGAGTCGCTCAATGACTCCCATTCGATGGCTCTCTTGCGCTGCCGATCCGTGAGAAATACCACAGTTGTTGCCATCCTCCCCGATGTCAATCACAGCTCGCTGCGGTCTGTAGGCTTCGGGGTACAACAGCTCTGCCTTCTGAAGCAGCCGACTGCGTTGCGTCGAAGGCGCTGCTGTGCTTTTAGGCACCTGCTTCTTCTCGGTGACCGCGCGCTTCCCTCTTTGCTTCGGCGGTTTGATTGAAAGCGGCTTGAGAAATCGCAGCACCAACTTCTCACCGGCGACTGGTCTGACTGCCGTCTCGCATGGATCAATCAGATCGATCCGAAACTTTCCTGCTTTGCCGAAAGGACCGACAATCTTGCCGAGCAGGCGACTTGACTCCAGCAGAACGACCATGTCCACGTACACGCTCCAGTCAACATCTTTCGCGAACATGTCGCGGCCGATGACTTGGGCGGGGCGTGCCTCCTTTCCTCGAGTCTCGACCACTTTGTCCACAGTGCCCTCTCGAGATTTGACGCGACCAACCACCAGACTCGAGAGCGGGAGTATTTTCGTGCATGACTGCTTGGCTGCAGAGATCTTGCCGATGTGGTTCAGCCCGTCGCTCAACATTACGCGCTCGCTCGCGCTGCGGTCAATTGAAGCGGTCTCTTCATCCATTGTAACAATCGCACGGACATGACCAAAGAACGCCAGTCGGCAGCGATGCTTCTTTGGGTCGAGGTCGAGGCGTGAGCACACAACAAGCGCACTGGGCGGACAGAAGACGTCTTGCTCGAACTGTAGCAGTGCAAACAGGCTCGCGGCAGCTGGATGCGACTGGCCCTGGTCGCCCTCGTCCTTCGAAGTTAACGGTGCGATCTGATCCACGCATTCGTATGCATCTGCTGTCGAGAAGGAGTCAACAGATGCTGTCGCCCTCTCTCCGCCGAGCCTGGCAAAGAACGTGGCGACGGCGATGGCGGTGGTATGACCAACGGTTGCGTGGAACTTACCGCCGCTCTTGGACACACCCTCAAAGAACGGGACCTGCTTCACCGGAATCACGACTTGGGACACGCGTGCCATACTACCTGGCGCGATGGCAACGCTCCGCTCGACCGCTGACGGATCCAGTCCGTTCACCCGCACGCCGACACGGTCGCCTTGACGGCAGGACTCGACAGGGTGCTTGAATACCTGGATACCCTTGACCTTCTTGACGACTGCTAGGTCTGGTAGCTCGATCTCTTGCCCGAGCGCGAGGGAGCCCGAGAGCACAGTCCCCGTGAGCACAGTGCCGTTTCCAGGGATACCGAAGCAGTGGTCGATCGCGAGGCTAAATGGTCCCGAAGCGTCCCGGTTCGGCGCCTTCAGGCTCTGTCTCAGCGCCTCAACTAGCTCAGCCACGCCGTCGGAGGTCTCGGAGTTGCTGCGTTGGGAGGTATTGGTCTCGCGAGGAACAAGCGCAACAGGGACGATCGGGATTGAGCTGTACCGAAGCCGTTGGTCACCTGCAATGCTCGGTAAATGGCGCTGAAGGAAGTCGCGGATATCATGCGCCACCTCTGCCACCCGCCGCTCGCGCTGAGTTGCATCCCCAGCTAGCAAATCCGTCTTGGTGAGCGCGACGACGAGTCGGTCGCCAACTGCCAGCGCGCCGACCACGAGCGACTCGATCGTCTGCGGCTGGAGACCCTTACGCACATCCACGACAAGCAGTGCCAGGTCGACGATCGCCACTCCGCCTAAGATGGTCTTGAACAGCGACGCGTGGCCCGGACAGTCCACCAGCGTCACCTGTAGACCGCTATCTTCGTCCGCGGACGGCGGCAGTCGGAAGGAGGAGAAGCCCAAGTCCAGCGTGATGCCGCGCTCCTGACTCTGCGGGTGTTTGTCCAGCGCAGCCGTCGACAACTGCGTGCTCAGCGCGCGCACCAGACTCGTCTTGCCGCTGTCGACGTGCCCGAGCACGCCCACGTTCACGTTGGTCACGCGCATCTTGATCGATTGCGGCGGCGCTCGTGCTGTCCAAGAAGGCGAGTGCGTTGGGGAGCATCTTCTGTGTAGCCCAAAATATCTGAATTTGGGGCGTCTGAGTTTGCTATCCTGGGGAGTGGAATGTATCCATCTGCTTCAAGGCGAGCCGTCAGCATTCCCTGGCGACGCGGTGTCGAGCGAGAAAGATGAGGTGCAGGATCGAGCATGTACAGTGAGCCCGCATCACGGCGGGTCCGACGGGACACTAGAGTCGGAGCGGGCCCTGCTGTTTGTGTGCACGCATTCATTGGTCCAGCTCTGAGAGCCGGGGTCAGGCTTCGAGCGAGTGTGTGGCTGCTCATACCCGAGAATCGACGAAGCAACGAGCGCCATCGCTTGCCGTATTAATCGTGCGGCTCTGAGATAATTTCGCTTGCCACGTGGACCCTCGTGTGGCTGAAGGCGTCTGCAGTCACCTCTCACCGCACATGTCGCCGAGCAGGCTCATCAGCTGGTCTCAAAGCGCCAAACCAGCAGCGACTAAGGCTCGTATCACTTCAACTTCAACGCAAAGCGGCACGAGTACAGTCACGGACCATCATCTTATTCCTGACTTGTTTGAAGCGGTAGCGAGCATTTTTGCGTCCGACGTCCCTCCGCACGTGTCCCTTGCCTCTGGTCATTCGGCAATTCGCAGCCAGTCGCTCAAGCGATCCAAGTCCCCGTCCACCTCCTTGCCTCAGTCGTCCTGACATCCCGCCATGATGAGGCTCGTCGACTTAGTGTCGCAGGTGCTTCTCCTTTCCAGTCAAGGTCGAGCAAACCCCGAGCAAACCAGACCGGAGACGGCTCCGGGCATGATGCCGTTTGACCACCTGGCGCAGCCCAAGGCCAGGTTCGAACCGAGAGACAACCACAGTTATGATGCTGTTCTGTCTACGAATGTCGACTCGGCGTTCCAGAACCTCCAATGGAACAAGGACTTCGCCCAGAACGCTCGCGAGTTCGACGAGGCGATGGCAGAGTCGCGCTTTCGAACCCTGGCCGAGTTGATCGACACCGTAGTGCCCAACTGTGGTGTCACCAAGACACACGGCGAGCGCATCAACGTGACCGAGACGAGCGAAATGGTCTGGAGAAGTGACAAAGAGCACGAAGGCTTCACTCACCACGTACGTGAATGCTCGCTCAGTCATTTCCGACCTCGATTTATGCTGACGGTTCTTTCGATGTGTCTGGCACTTGTCAGGGGCCATGCGAAGCGTGGATCGAAAACAACCGTGTCTACCACGCGATGAACTGCCGAGGCAGCCACATTAAGTACCCGACCACAATCCCGATCGATTTTACAGTGTGCAAGAGCAACTGCGTCTTCAAGTTCTACTGGTTGTCTGTCGACGAACCTGAGTGGCATGCCTACAGTACGTGCTATTCTGCTGCTGCTGTGGCGTGACTGCTGATGCGCTGATGCTGAACTGTGCTTGTTATGATAAACGTAGAGCAATGTGCGTTGATCACGAACCGACGGGTGGCAATGAGGTACAAGAAGCCGATTGTGAGAACTCTTCCGCCAGCGATCGCGACTCCTGCGGCTGCAATCATTGCACCGATCCATACTCCTCTCTCCACGAGATTCTCCCCGCCACGCAAGACGCCCATGATACCAGGCGATTCACTGTTTCGGCACGAGCGCATCGAGTTTGAGCACAGCTCAAGTGATTCCGTTCGCGAAGAGCACAAGAAGCATTGGCGCGACTCGGACGACGAGTATACCATTGACGACTTGGACGCCAACGAGGATATTCCCGACGGAGCACACGCGGACGTCAAGCATGGCTCGGATGAATATCACGATCCCGAGATTTCTGGTGACCGCCGCAACCAACGCTATCACTACAATGGCGAACAGGATGACGACTCCGATGGCGTCTACGACACTCGAGATGTGAAGATGGCGAGCGAGAGCGACAACAAGCTTCGTTACGTTCGTCATGAAGGCGACGAACTCGAGCACAATGGTGATGCTCACCGATCATTTTCGCCGCCATCGTTCGCGTTCCAACGGATCAACAAGTCCGTGCCTTTCTATTCGCCGATAGGACGACGCTTCAGCGACAGCGATATCAAGCGCACCGATAACTACGATAGACGCGTCGACAGCGACGGAAAACATGATAACAGCGCCACCAACCGTGAAGAGAGCGACGCTGCCATTGACTACCGCGGGCACACACATTACCAGCATACAGCAAACGCCAACCAGCATCCCAAGCACCTCAATGATGTGCAACGAATGTCATCGCTGGCGCCACCTCGCAGCGATTACCCCGGTGCAAGCACGCCATTCGTCGCTCTTCACCCTCTCGAGCAGCTCCAAGAGAGCACGACCGACCAGGACGCTGTGATGGGGAGTAACCCATTCGTTTACCTCTTCCGCGTCGATCGCCAAGAGCAGGATAAGTCGTGAGCTCGGAGGTCAGAGCGGCGATGGCGTAGGCGCATTTGCCATCAGGATTTCGTATGACGACGCATTCGAACGCGTCACTACCGTTCGGAGATGGTACTGGTTGCTTGTTTGCCAGTCCCTCCAGCTCAAGAACTCGACAATTTTGCATCGCGCTTCATGAGAACTCTTTGAGAGTTTGGTTTGAGGGTAGTCAATTCTCTTGACTTCAACGCTCTTTACTTCTTCGAGTGCGACCAAGCTCTAATACCTCAAGCCTTTCGGTCTTGGAGAACTAGCAGCTTCGGATTGCTCCTGTCTGAGATGACGCCTAGAGCCATTGAAGTTGCTCTTTACTTGACATCACACGGCGTAGCGATGTCCTGGGACAGACTGTTCGCGGACTCCAGCGGGTTGCCTTCTTTTCCAATATCATCGCCGTTTCCCCTTTCTGACGACCTGTCTTCCTCTTATCTCGGCCCGCGCATTTCCTCCGCCAGCCGCCGAAGAGCTAATTGCCTTCTCACTCTTCAATCCGCCGCCTTCAACACGAGCCTGAGCCTAAAGTCCAAGTTCACCCCAGTTATGACTCTGATCACGATCGCCATGCTGATTTTCGCGCTCCAAGACAGAGTGCTCGCTAGCGACGCGACCAGTGGCGGCGATCGTCTGACCCAGCCAGCGCCGACCTTCGCATACAGTCGAAATGTCACCGTGGACGCGGTGCTCACATCCTCTGTCGACTTGGCGTTCAAGGATAAGACGTGGGACGGCGCGCCAGAGCTAAACGTCAAAACGTTCACGGAGGCCTTCGAGGATGCGTCGTTCAAGTCACTCGGCAATATGATCGACAGCGTCGTGCCATCGTGCGGCAGCACATTGACAGCTGGCAAGCCTGTCAACGTAAGCGCGCTCGCATCCATGATCTGGCAGAGCGCCGAGTCGGGCGTTGGGTTCTCCCATCATGTACGCTGCCGCCGCACTTGTTTTTGTTGTCTTATGAGGAGGAGGAAGAGGAGGAGGAGGAAGAGGCATGACGCGTCCGCACACTTGTGAATTGCTGGACAGGGACCATGTGAGGCATGGATCGACTCCGTGCGCGTCTTCCGCGCCGACTGCTGTCGTCAGCGCTACCGTGGGTACCCCGCCGAAATCCCGATCGACTTCTCGAAGTGTCCGGGCGAGTGCCGCTTCACATTCTACTGGCTATCGCTCGATGAGCCTCAGTGGCTGGCATACAGTACGTTCACCTACTCGATGCAGTTCCCTGATGATGACACCAGCATCACCGGGTCACTCGCGTTTCGCAGAGCAATGCGTCCCGATCGTCTACTCGGGCAGCAACACCATCCCATCCTACTCGAACGCAACGGTGGGTGCTGAGGCCACACTGAAGGCCGAAGCCAGCATTCTGACCAGCAGCGAGGCGGGGTGGGTGTACGCGGATGATGCAGAGAACGCCGTCTAGTTCGCGGTACGCTCGGCGCAGCAGGCGGAGGGTTCATAACGCGAAGCGGCGAACTAGGCAGCGCTGGCGCAGGCGTCGAGCTCGACGTCACTACAGCAAGCGTCGTTTGTCCGCCCACACCCGACTCCCGTGAGAATGTTTTTGCGTGTATGCGCGTCTTTCTTCCCTGCTTCTGCATCAACACGTCGCAGAATAAACGTCAGTCCATTTGTTGCCGTTTCTCGGGATGTCATCACCGATCTCTCGGGAATACCTTTTCGATAGCTCTGCAGCTCGCTTGTGGTTTAGTCTCGTACTCTTGGACTGGATCGTACTAGCCTACGCGGCGTTCACTTCCAACCACTATGCGGCGATGACTTGGATGCAGCGAATGCCATAGACTACCTGCGGTTGTGCGTTCGAATGGCTGAGCGACCACTCACGAGGAGCTTTATTCGCAAACGCTCGCCCCAAGCAAACCGTTTCTCCAAACACTTGACTATCATTAGACGGGGCAACCGGTGATGGAGACAAAGGACCAAGCCGCGGTCGGTCGGCGCGTGCGCGTGTTCTGGGAGGGCGAGGGTGAGTGGTTCGAAGGCGTCGTGGACGCGGTCGACCCCGAGAGCGGCTACTTCGTCCGGTACGATGACGGCGAGGAGCAGTGGGAGCCTGCAGGTGGCGCGCTCGAGTTTCTGCCGGAACAAAACGACGGCACAGCGCTCAATCAACCGGAACTCCCGTCTCCGTCGTACTCTCAACATGAATTCGAGTACGACGGAGAGAGCGACCGAGGCGAACGCGACCAAAGCGAGCAAGATCGTGATGACCTGAAGAATCCAATCCAAGAGCTGTCGTCGGGAGCTCCTGGCGATCTCCAGACTTCTCCAACGCATTTGAACGATACACCCACCGACTTGAGTTGCCACCACCAACGCAAGGTCGCTCGAGCGCTCCAGGGAACTGGTGCTGCCTTCTTCCGCGATCCGGAAACGCTGCGCGAGATGAAGCGAGCACTGGAAGTGGAGAAGCGAGAGCTGACGCGCGACAAGACCGAGCTGGAGGCAAAGCTCGCCGACCGAGAGCGTGAGTCGGCGGTGGTACGGCGCGAGCTGCAGCAGCTCAAGACGCAAGTGTCGCTTGCCAGCGCGCTCCACTACGTGTCCATCTCCCGACCTTCAGTGCCTTCGACGCCGACCGAGTGGAAGCAACGTGTGATGGACGTGAAGCTGGACAATCAGCAGCTGCAACACGACATCGAAGCACTCAAGGCGGCGGAGCAAATACAGCTTCGACGTGAGCAAGAGCAGCAGCAGCGCGTCGACAAGCTGCGCGCCAAGGTGGCCAATATACCCAAGCGCGAATTGCTTACGCTCGTTGAGCTGCAAGTTGAGATCGCACAGGCTCTTCAGCGCAAGCGGAAGCTGGAGGAGGCTGTCTCGCGAGGTGCCAGCTCGTCAGAATACAAAAACCCACAGCAGTCAAAGGAGACGGGTGGCAGGAGCGACGAGGAGGCAGAGCGTACGGCAAAAGAGAAGGAGCTTGCCCGTCTCGAGCGGTCGCTCACGCAGAGCCAAGAAGACGCGAGAGGGTGGCGAACCCAACTCGAATGCGAGCGCGCTAAGCTACAACCCATGCGTGAGCGCCTGGAAAGTCTACGAGCGGAGCTGATGGTCAAGCACAATACTGGAAGCCAAGCGCACAAAGGCAAAGGTAGCACATTGCTTCGAAGCTTGTTCCTGCGGCTCGACTCCGACGAAGACGCTCTGGTAGATCAATCGGCAGCGCTTGGAGCCTTCGCACTTTTGCTTGGACATCAAGTTGGCTCGGACAATCGCAAGTCCACCGGCGACGACGACAGCCAACTCTCGTTCGATCAGTTCGTCGACACGTATTACCGCGTCTCCAATGTGTGAGAGATGTAGGCAGCGCGATGAAGGAAACACAGCAAATATGCTCACATGGGTCAGAAGCGCAAAACTTTTCACGCTGTATTGACTCGTTCCAATCGCACATGATCGCAGCGAGCAGAGCGTAGCCGCAGACAGCAAGCGAGCACAGCGAGTCGAACGAGGCGTGAAGTTGTCCGAGCGTCGCAACAACAGTACGCATGAGCAAGCTCGGCCGATTCCCCCGCCGACAACTCACAGACCGAGAGCAGCGCACTGCGGCGCGTAGCTCTCCACGAGCTCCAGCACGTTGATCGGCTCACCGAAGTCGATGACGCAGTCAGCCGGCTCGAGCGCGATGATGTCGGCGATCAGCGACGCGCAGTCCGACGACAGACACATGAGCACGATCTGCG